>MNPL01000850.1:0-12485 GCA_002081605.1 Tropilaelaps mercedesae | reverse complement strand
TATATATATATATATATATATATATATATATATATATGCTTACTCGCACGGTATAATTTTTTTCGTCTTATCGAAACCGCTGCATAGATTCCTTGAGCGTCTGTATATAATATATTCGCCTAGGCAAAACGCTGTCCCATTAACAACTTTTGTTGATGCTCAACTACGCGAAATTTGTGCACAGAACGCCTGCACTAATGGAACCGCATGGGAAAATGATTTTGTTGTGTATTGATACAACGGTCCAAACACACATCAAGCACCCTCAGCCACTATGACGAACTCTAATTGACTAGGTTTATCGATCAACAATGATGAGAAAAATAGGGGTTCAAAATGTTACATATCTTTTTCTAAAACCTTCGCAACCCAAATAAACAGCAGGTATTTGGCCAGGTCTCCAAAACAGTTCGTTTTCTGTTTGCTACCATGATGAGTAATCGTCACCATCGGGTGGAAACTGACAAAATAATACTCTAGAATAGGCACCGAAACTTATGCAACGAATGAATCGGATAGGAGTGATCATGAGGCGAGATACGCGAGCACGAGTTACTTTCGCGGTCGCAATCGTATTCAATAACAATTTCGACCGCTATATTATGGATAAATGGTGTCTGACCATGCGTGGGAAATCATTGCTAATCAAGGGCCAACAAACGTTAACGACTTTCGGCACGGCACGCGTCCACAAAGCGTGCCCCATAGGTGGCATCGGGAGCTTCGGTCGTATTTACGGTCTTCAACGCTTAACGAAAGCAGGGCCGAGAAGTTTGTTATTATAACCGCCGCGCGGTTGCTCTGGTGCTATCCGATTCAACCAAGCGGCCCGCGGGGTATTTGAAAAATTGTTTAATCACTGCCACCCAGTTAATTACTGGTAATTATATTCGGGCCTCACACTATCGCTTGACGAGTCTTTCTCATCCGTTTTCACTTCGTCAAAATATTCGCTTGAGCGACTAGTCTTTTTTTAATCGTCATGCGTCATTATGACGGCGAGTCGCCCAAAACGGTGGTCGTAAACACGCCGCTCAACCAGCCGCATTCCCAGCAAGATATGACGACGAAAAACAAATGAGGAATATGGCAAGTGCAAAAACACCAGAAAAACTGCTCCCATAGGAATTATGACTGGAAGCCTCAACTCAAGAAAGTCGTATTGCTAATCATTCTGCCACGTTCATATGTGTCGCACGCTATGGACACGTATCCCCTTTAGTTTATTGCCATGTGGCCTTGTTACGCAGGCCGTCCTGAGCGATGCACGTTCACGTCGACAGTTCCCCGGCCAGCACATTCCCGATAGCTTTGACTTATTCGTTATCGTCTCAGCCTGACTGGGCCAGTGGCTCGTTTTCAAGGGCGTTGCTATTCGTACTAATGATGATGATGATCCCAATGGACCCACATTGTTGATTGTGATTGTTGATGGGCTCAGCGGGCGTTGTGGGTATTACTTTTTTTTCCTTGCGGTCTGTTAACGCTTGATTGTTTTAGACGGTTGTTTCGTGACGCGACGAAGCAAGAGATGACAAGGGAAGTCCTAGTATCGGGAAAGGCTTTGTCACCCTCTCCGCGTAAAGTTAGACAGCTTTATAGAAACAGGTAATGGTAGTGGACGAAGAACGCCTGAGTTAATTCAATGACTCCATTGCTCAAGATAGCGAGTGGCGTTTGGAAATGCATAAGCCCTTCTGATTGGCTTTGCCAGGGATGATATTGGATTTTTGATGGCTTATTTAGAATCTATCTTCTCAAGTAAAAATGTCCTTTCGATGGGGCGCATAAGAAGCGTAATATTTTACGTTGATGTAGTGTAGATTATATTGCACAGCTGCATAAAGACACTGCTGGGGAACCGTTGATGTCACTTTCGGATAGTTTGTCACTTTCGTATGCAGCACACACGCCTTATACGTATATACGGTAGTAATCTCTGAATAAAGAAAAATGCACTTTTCAAGCGAAATATTGTCGAATTCGGATCAACACCAACTGCTAGAAACATCGGAGATTTGCAATGCGTGTTTCCGGAAAAACGTATGCGTAAGTCAGGTGATAAGTGCTGCATTTTCCTAGCACCCTTTTAATTGCAGCGGAAAAACCAAGACAGACGTGCGTTTTGTCATCCTATACCCCTCGCTATACCCAAATATATTTAGGACTCGTTGTGTGCATCTTTTGGGTAACAATATTTACTCCTAGTACCTAAAAGAGTGTCTAAAGGTATACCTATATATCTTTTGGTTTTGGTATCAACAAAATAGAGGCAAAGAGGTGTGCGATTCTGGACATCAAACGATTCAAGTCCATCGTATCGCTCCCTACCGTCTCGGGCAGTGCTCTTTTCTTATGTCTGGTGGCTCTGCTTCTCTAAACAAAACTCGTTTCCATACAATACCAGAATTGCTGTCAAACACTAATGAGATGATAACTCAAACATTGCATCCTGCTTCAGACAGAAACGCACGCCTTGTTGCGCACACGCATGCGAAAGTGCAGGCGATGTCCTTGTGGTAGCTGCTATGATGATATTCTACCAACTATGAACAGAGCAATAATTTTCACGTGTTCCATCGCTGTAGAGTGACCGCATAACAACAGCGCCGACGCGCGCACTAATCGCCGGGAGCTATCAACGCCGGCGAACTCGTAGTTATCTTACAACAAATGAGCCAGTTGTGTTTTGTTCTGACCGCGATTCGCATTGAGACATTGTCGGGCCTTCTTCTGCGGCTGATAATATTCGAAATACTGTAACTTAGAAAATCATTACAATTTCTTGTAGCCCTATAACGATTATAAATGGGATGACTATTTTCGGCTTTTCAATTATATATATATATATATATATATATATATATATAGTGCGGACTGATATTATAGTGCAACTCGGAGCTCGGCACCCAAATGCTTCACTGCAGCTAATGGTTTTGCAGCCAAAAAATGATCGTTAAATTGCAAATAAACGGTCAAATTTCCAAGCGAGAAGTTCGTCGATGAAGTGGCGACCATGAAAACCACCATCTCAGAAAGTGCTCACGACATGAACAACGGCTCGTTAACTCGTCATACGACTACGACGGCAATCGAACGAAACACTAATACAGAACGATTGCTAAGTAGTTAACTTTAGTTACTTTGTTAACTTTCGTATTTGCTCTTCATCGAACAGCTCACGCAAAGCTGATATTGCGTTCAGCATCGGGAGCCACCTGGTCCACGTTTATCATGCCGGATTCAAGCCTGAAATCCACCCTATAATAAATAACAGGTTCAGTACTTCTTAATGGACGCAACGAGGGCAACGGTGAAAAAAAGATGCTGATATGGTAGTTCTCTCTGAAAAAACATCACATAAATCAATAACATAGCGTCGAGCATCGTCTGGAGGTGTTTTTCTTGCTTCCGCCGTAGACATAGCAGCTAACAAATACAAATGAAACAAATGCATTTGATTCTACAGCTCAAGTCGGTGGCCTGGCGACGACCGACAAGTTCTTCTCGCCTGTGCCTTTCGAGTAGAGGAAATCATGTGTTCGACTACAGAAGTCATTTTCAGGGTTGGCTTAAAACGGAGCGTCACTGCGAGCGTCACGTCGTTCGCGCAGATAAACTTTTACGGTATATAACGCAATACGCATCGACTCGTTGACAGCTGGCACGCGGGGTTTCTCTCACTATCTGAATATTCTGACCAAATGACTATTCAAGAAGGATAGCTGCTTTCACCCCTGCCGCATAGAGATATTCCCCCGTCTCTGTAAAATATCTCAGACATGGATATTTTCCCATCCATTCGACTCTTGCCAAAGGGTGGACAGCGCGCTCGGGATGGGTGCAGCAATCGGTACTTTTAGCATCTTTCCTCGATCCGAGCGTCGTGTCCGAGCGTTGTCAGCATCCCATGACTGGCGTTCGAAAACTGGCGTTGCCAACCTCGTGCCTTGTCCATCGGCGCCTCACGCGTCCGTGAAATACCGGCTAAGAAACGCCGGCTATAACACTTCCCTTCGCCAGAACGAGGAAAAGTGAGGTCTGCCTAGATCCCCCGTAATGGCCCAAAGTTGGGGACAACGGCGTCGACCGTATCGCCAATAAGCATCACCGCTTCAAACGAAGGAACTGTATGCGACCAATACATCTCTCCGTTATGCCATGAAAGTAAAAGAACAATGCTCAACAGACTGCGAGCCGGTCGACGCCGAGTCACGGCGCGTCGACACGGCGGTAAGCTTGCGACGCGAGGAACACTTGACACGCTATGCGACTTGACGACATACCGGGGCGATAGAAAGCGTCTATAGAGCAGCTATAGAAGTCTATAGAGCAGCTTAACGTTGTCGTCAAGACGACACAGCATCGCTCCGTTGCAAACAGTAAAAGCAAAGCTTAAAGATCGCCTAGATCCTCTTCCGCCACCGCGGCGAAGAGCTTCACATATATATATATATATGTACATATATATATGATCGAGACGAAGTGTCGAAGTATATGAAGAGCAAGGAGAGAGAGAGAGAGAGAATGGAGAGGGGTGAGCGAACAGAAAAGCGAAAATCAAAAAGAAGATAAAAAAAAATAAAGAAAATAGGAGGCAGGGAATCGGAGCAGACAACTGCTATAAGAGGGGATAGTCGCGAGAAATAGGTGGGTATATAGTGAGTTAGGGGAATCAACTTCGCTGAATTTTATCACTACCTTTGCTTCACGAGGACCGAAAAGCGAATTGGTTCGAAAGGTAGAAGTGTGTGTTACAAAGGTGACATTGCGCAGTGTCTGTTGGCACTCAGCGATTTCTTAGTCATTCCGAGGGCTTTACGGCAGATCCTCGGAATAACCTGTTGACATTTAGCTTCAGTTCTTGTCGTGACAGCTCTTCACTTGTTTGTCACAACAATGCAAGTTGGCCTCATAGGTTCTCTCATTCAGGTATTAACCTTTGTTTTTGCTGCTCAGTACAAGCACCGTTTCGCCGCCGAAACGACTAATTTCTGCATCGATGATGCGAAAAGAACTTACAACCGTTGATGTACATTGACTAGTCGCCGTAGAAGAATCAACGCAAGAGGTCAGGCCAGGCCGATTGGCGGTATTACGATAGAATTGCGTAGGTTTGTGTGTAAGAAGCTTCGCAGGCTCCTGAAAATCGTACCCGAGGAAATCAGTGCGCCGTTCTAGTTGATTGATTGCCGAAACCCGGAGACAAAGGCTGGCTATCGAGAAAGAAGAATAGCGATTGCGAATATCTCCGTATATGATACATCTGCATTTTTTTTTTTAACAAACACAACTGCTGACCTCTATGAGTAGCGGGTTAATGATACGGCCTTGTTTTCTCAACTACAGACGTCGCACTGACATGCGGCGAATGTCAACTGCTTGCCTTAGCTCGTGTACCGTTATTATTCACTGTTAGCCTATGAGTCAATGTTATGCGATGCGCAATGAGCTAAGCACAGCGTTGCGGTGCGTATTCAGTGCCAGGTTGACTGCGAGAGATGCCACCCTAATCGGTGATTGAGCAGGCGGCGCGCAATCGTACGCCGCCATGTCTATTTGTGTTGTTAGCAGTGGCTTGTTTGCGCAGAATTTGCGCCCGTAGCAACCGGTCAATGAGTTCGGTGCTCACTGAAGAAGGGGTGGTTTTAGAACGTGGCTCAAGTGGCCCCCTTGCGAGCATGGGGGCCTGTATGGGAGGACGGCAAGCACGAGCGGCAGAAGTTATGCCGGCCGCGACGGAGGGCCGCTGCTTCTAACAGCAATTTTCATTTATGCGTAACGGACAGGGTAAACGAGCTTGACGGCAGAGATTCGGCATGCAAGCGAGACGCCGCCGTTGTCTCAGACGTCGACGTAGTTCCAGTGTGTTAAGGCCCCCTTGAAGCATCTTCTGAGTGATGAGTTATCGAGATGACTTTTTGGGAGCGAGATGGGGAGGCTAAAATGCAGCTAAGCAAATCACTGAGCTGTTGAAGATTGTGGCAGAATGGGAGCAAAAAAATGGCGGAGACGTCAAACAGGGCTGAAAGGTCTCGGTTGGGAAGCACTTAAACACGAGCTCCTCAACGATGAGTGAAGCATCAAAGAGTTCGTCATTCTTCAATGTCTCGCCATGCGCCCCTATGCCTTGAGCGTAAGCATAAACCGGCTGCAAAACCGGCCCTGGCGCATTACTCTACGCGCTTCGTCGCACCCCGACAGCCTTTCATAGCCTGATGCCGGAATCGAGTAGACTACGCTACCAGTTAAATGCTGCCCCGTAGCACCTCGGGCCAGATAATATAACGAAGGGGATGAAAAAAGCATAACGCCATGTATCACACGGCTAATGCTGAAGATCTAATGCCATGGGAGGCACTGTGTGTGTGTGTGTGTGTCTCTGTGTGTGTGTGTGTGTGTGTGCGCGCGTAGCGTGAAACCGAAAAAGAAACAATCAGCAAACGGATATAGATGAAGATGCCGATAGACACTGACCAGTTGAGGTGCTCTGAAGAACGTGGGGCCGCTAAGGACGATCACGCATCGTTAGAGGTCCAGTTATCAGCGTCGGCAGACGCTGCTGCCGATCCCCATCGACGGTGGCCGGTTACCCAAGTCGTTAGTGCCAACTAAGCGAATATGTTTTGCGGCTAGTGTTTGCGTTTTATGAGCGCATCAGTAAGTTAATAAGCCTTGAAGGTCAGCCGAAATAGCCTGTTTACTTCGGAGACGCATTAATGAACCAAATCGTTTCATGTCGAATTCGAGGGGATAGTACGACTGCCACAAAAAGCATTTTCAGTCCCATTTTATTTGCGTGGCTGTAACCAGAAGCGTCTTCAAGACGCGCAACCTCTTGAAAGAAATTTACCATCTAAAGGTCTACGGGTGGGAAAATAACATTTTTCTGCAAACGGCCAAGCAGCCAGTGCGAAACTGGCATGATATTTGATTGGCTTCGTATATCATTGAGGCAAGTAAACTTATATTGAAGCCATAAGAGACGTACACACAGGTGATTGGATTAGTACATTATTTCTTCCGTTCTAAATACTGTTTGTGTTTGACAAAGTAATATTTTTCTCGGTATTTCCCGTTACGTCATCACCAACCGCCACTCGAACTACTAAAACACAGCGTCCACATAACATAGCTTCGAGTGACAAGGTATATCCAAAACAGAGCGTAGCATTGCACCTAGTATGATAACGCCCTGGTAATTTGGCAGTACTGGACTAATTACATGGTAGTACTGCGCAGAGATTGGCTGCATTGCCCTGGTTATAGTCCAAGGGTCAACAAGTTTTTAGGGATGTACTTATTAGTAATCTAAATGTTTACGGCTTTCGGCGCGTGCCGTACCCACAGAATTTTTACCGTTGTATACTACGTCATTGCCAGTAACGACTCGCTACCAAAACGTCAGTTTAAACAAAGAAAAAAAAAATATATATATATATATATACAATCGATGAATTTTAATCATTCTGGATGGTAGTGTATGCTGGAGTAGAGGTAAATCCCGGGTAACATCGCCATATCTTCGTCGATGATTCAAACAGGGATACAAATAATTATTTGATTTTCACATTTTCGCTCTTCTTCACGCCGTCAACTTCTTTGTTCGCGCGTACCACTTTCAGCGTATTTTCTCTCCGGCCATTTTCTCTCATCAGAGCATATCAAACAGGCCGGCTTGTTTTGTCAACGTTCCCTACGATGAAACTTCTTCCTCAAGCTTGACGTAGTGACGGTTTGCAATGCATTTCGGTAAAACGATGAAATTAAATTTTCAATCAGAGCTTCTCCCTTCTGCAAAAAGTGTTTCTGCCATAATTCTGCGAAGAGATTCCATTGAGGTGCTGTAAAAAAAACCCGCAGACTGGATACCTTCATCCGGAAATGCCGCCCATGATGGATCGCCGTTGCATCGCAACGCTGTAATTTTTTTGTAGGACACCCTCTAGATAAGTTTCATCTGTGTATGAACCGACTGAAAGCTCCGACGTCCGAAGCTAGCGCGAGCGAGTTCCTGCTATTTCGCTAGTTCTTCTCGAGTCAAAAAAAAGAAGAGAAACATCCCGTCATACAGTCTGGGTGGTCTTTCAATATAGATCGAAACCCATCTACGTGTAGTACTGAAGCGTTTCTACGGCGGCTGTTCCACCCAATTGCGCGCTTCAATTTTGGCTCGTCTCGTTCAAGTCTTGCCAATTCGCCTTCAGCTAGCGCGACCGTAACATACTGGCTGTCAAACAACTCTGGTAAGGCTACCAATCGCGAATAGCGACAGCCGCTGCTCTGTACCAATTTCCAGGTGGACAAACGCCTCGTAATTTGCAGGCCGACGTATTGCGGCCGACTGCTTCTTGATTAAGTATTGCTCTTGTTCTGCAAATCTTACGACAACATGACCCGTCTATGATTGCATGATAGCTCTGCCGCAATAGCCCGATGGTTGTTTACCGCAAAAATTCGAAAGCTGCATGCGGACAACGTTGCTTTGAACGAGATATCTTCCGAGTAGTGGCTGGATTGTCGCCCGGACGCAGCGCCAAAGGCTTTCCGATGGCCAAAATGGCGGATTCGTATACCTATGTCGCTTTTCCACGCGTGCGTGCATCGACTGACTGGGCGTGAAAACGATATCGTTGCGATGAGAAATCCCGTCGACGAACATGGCTACTCTTCTTGAACAGGTTTCTGACGGTCGGTAAATGATTCTTTATTGATGGAAGCTATACGCGCACGCTGGCTGGGAAACGGCCGGTGTTAGTTATGTGACTGTTCATAATTCCATACCGGGATCCATTTTTGTGTGAAAGGCGAATGGCTTGTGTCTGCGCATGATTGCCGATTTCGTCGATATGTGTAATGTTCGTTGGTCGAGTAACACACATTCGTATATATGGTTTATCTACGAAGAATTTCGGGGAGCTCTGCTACTGTTTCTACCTCGTATGAAAATAAACACGTATTGGTTTCGAAGCGTCGGTTCGATTCGGTGATCAAGGAAATTAGCTGGTCCTCTTTGTTTGTTCCACTTGAGAGATGCATTGGATGTCTTGGCGATTTATCTACACACAATAGTAATATATAATACGACTAATAAATAATTGTATTAAGGATGTTGGCATAATTGAGCTGCCACTATTCGCTACGGTGATTTACGACGCTGAGTTTACATCCGAACTTACTTGACTGAAAGGAGAAGCGCTGCCATCGTCGGAACTCGTACGGATTTTTACTGAATAACAAGTAGGAAGGCCACATACACAGGCAACACACATTTTATCACACGACAGTGAACTAGATAGAACGTCAGCGTGCGTACGAGATGCAGCCACATCTCGTAGGTCTGTTTGCGGTTATTGGGTGCTCTCTGTCCGTAATGCATTTCGGGTAGACTCACAAAACCACCGAAACCTATCTACCGTACCACATGCAAGTGGCTGTGACACCATTCTACTTCCCGACTTCCACCCGAATTCAGTTTAGCTTACGTTGACAAATACCGACAGTTCGTCCTTTCATTTTCATTAATTAGCGAAAACAATGGACGACGAAGCACAGACGGCACACGCGGTTCTTTCGAAAAATCAATGTTAGCAGCAATCAAATGACGATGTGCTTAACGCGCCCTCGACGGTGAGAAGCGATATTCAGTAATATTGTACCCGTCCAACATAGTTGATCGCGATAGTTGTCTTGTGGTGTCTTTTAGTCTGCCTCTTGCCGTCAAGGCATTCGGTCAACACGTCCGGAAGCAGAAAGCGTAAATTTATTATTCATGCGGCCATGCAGTGGAGTGACCGCGAGACAGATTAACAGTGTGTCGGCAATGGCTCCAGTGATGAATTCAAATTCCGTATTTCGTTTGGTGATGCTTGACTCGACAAAAGCTGGAAGTTGTGTGTGTATATATATATATATGTATATGTATATATATCAACAGGGAATATAGCAACGGGCACGGACGATGTCGAACGAGCGGGGAAAATCAGTGGAAATTAACGCAGTGCAGGCGAACCTGTCCCCGCACTATGAGCTCGACTGTCTGAGACACTGGGGAAATCGGTAACAGACGTTGGCGATTAAAACATTAATTAGCCAAATTGTACTGAAACAATGGCAGTAAGACTTCGTATCGTAGTGTCGTGGCGTGCCGCTCCAGTTAGGTTGGTTCAGCAAGACAAATTGCTCTGCGTCTCTTGTTTGTTCTATTCGAAACAGTATTGCTTAAGTAAACAATGCATTAACACTCAACGAAGTGGCCACAGCCACACGGTTTCGAATGTTTTTGTATCCGAATGCACCCCCGTGAAAAAATCCGTGAAGGTCTTTTCGCTGCGATCCGAGAATTCGGTTATTGGCAGATATACATTGTTTCGGTTGTAGCTTTCCTTTTACATTCGGGCTTTGCCGACGACGAATGCTGCTTCACCATTGTATTTTTACGTGATGCATTTTTGTGTAAATTTGGGAATTCTGAGGGCGTGGTGGTTGCAAACGAAAAATCGACGCTGGTAAAGATTTTCAAAGAACAACGAACGCGTAAAATCATAATGCGCTATAATCAGTCGGTTTTCTAAGAAAGATTTAAAATCGTACATTTAAGTAAAATCCTAACAGTCCTTCTTTGACCAGCATGGCCCTTCGATTCGGCCAGATTCTAGAATTTGGGGGCCTTGAGTGACGCTGTCGACGTCTGCGTGAGGGAACGCAAGATCTGCACTTGTCAATTTGTCAGTGAACTTCATGTTTTTACCGATGCGCGCTTCGTCCCAAATTTCACCGCCGATACTTCGCCTGCTCGTATGCTCGACGTATGCGGCACTGTTTGTTTATCCGCGTAGTTTTTCAACTCATCGCACTATTGGTCTTCGGCATGTTCTCCTTGTTTCTTTCTTCATTCTTGTTTGACCACACTTTTTGGCACTTTTTGGACTTTTTGGCACTTTTTGGACTTTTTGGCACACGAGGCAGAATCGAAAAGCGTGTCGACAGAAAGCCAACAAACAGTAGAACCGTTTGGCGGTGGGGGCTGACAGCGCCTAGAATTTCAGTATTCCATCAAAAAACAGCTTGAGGCAAGCACCCCTCGAGTCCCGACACGTTCTCCCTCGAGATTACATTACGTTACACTTCTGTCTCAGAAACCGCCGTCGCTGTGGTTTCTAGCAGAGTCTTCTCGAGTCAGCAAAATGCTTGGATACTTTGTTTCGTTTCTCAAATTGTCGAAAACATGCTCATCTTCCACTTTACTCCACTTGTTCTGTGTTCGTTTGTCGTCGATTCGGCGCGTCGCTCATCTGGGCGCGCGATCTGTGTCACTGAAAGACGGAAGATGGGGGCGAAGACTGGGGCGTCGCGGCCGTCGGATCTGGCGGCACTATCACGCCTGTCAATCCGAAATCCTCCCCGCCCCATACACAAAACCACCCCCACGCATATCTGATGAGGTCACAGAATGTTCGCTTCGTCCGACATTTGCCCGGTTTGATGAATTTGTTGGCCGCATCTTGATCGCGTGCCTGACGGCCTGTGTTCTTTCAGCGTCCGACGGCCGAGTGCGGTCTGCCCGGTGTTATACGTCGTTGCGTCACGCTGGGCTTGATGAGCCCACTGATTGCCTGAAGCACGTGTGTGTCTACCGCGGGCTCTGTAATAGTTGTTGATCATCTAGGTCAAAACAAATGGCACGTAGGGGTACGTGTGTGATATACCGCAAAGTATGATTTGGTGATTGTTCACACGTCGGTCAAGAGACTCGCGTTGTGTCGCTAACTTGACAGGTAGCAATATCACAATCCTGATAAAAATGTCACCAAAAAAGACCATCGTGTTACCCAGATTCTCACCAGTAAGTCGGTATACTCGGTGAGTAAAGAAAAAAACAGGCAAAAACATACAGGGTGCGCTATAAATCAGAAAAGTGCAGCGTAAAATCGTCAGTTGACTGACATCATTTGTGGCGCTTAAAGGCGTGATGGTAAATGGTGGCGGAAACCGTTGAAACGATGTTACCAGGTTCATTTCATACTGGCCGGAACATTACATCTGTTCTCATGATTCATTCTGGCGTGGCGTTAGCGTGTCGCTGTTTTGCGTAGTTTCGTGCCGCTTTGCCTGTTCTTTTTTCTGCCGGACCGACCTACGGCACGGTGGCGACAGCCATTGCCGATTTGGGACACGGCGCCCTAACCGCTAGAACGAACAAAAGTCGAGAACAATGAGCGATTCTAAGGATACAGCAAAACAGCAATAGCGCGTTTACGTACGTCGTGTAAATCACGCACAGTTCTAACATGTAGAACATAGTAACATTTTAGACATGTACCCATGATAGCTCCAGCTAGAATCTGGTCTTCTTTTAGTTGCTATGGCGTGCTCAATATATGTATATACACAATTTTTGTTTTGGTGCTTTTTTAGCAAAATTAGACGCTATAATGCTAAACATGAGACATATATATATATATATATATATATATATATATATA
>MNPL01000847.1:0-10273 GCA_002081605.1 Tropilaelaps mercedesae | reverse complement strand
ATATATCGTACGCTTAGCTTCTATACCGTGGGCTAAATGATATATATATATATATCGTGCCCTTAGTTTCTATACCGCGGACCAAAGATATGTGTATATGTATATTAAGGCATGGCTAGCAAATCCTCAAGGGGGTGCTTATGCCTACAGAGTAGCTACGCGGCGAGGACATGATAGGAAAGCTTATACGTAGATTTTATGTACCGAGCGCTCTCAATGGGGTACACATCAGTATAAATATGGTCTGGCTTTTAGGTTAAAAAACATTGCGTCTCTGTACAGAAGTCTCGTTAGGATTTTCGGAAATCATAGAAAACAGTGAGCTTGCAATATTCAACTTCGTCTTGTGTTGCAACACTGACCTAAATATGTTAGTCTCATGCTGATTTGGCTTGGGTCGATACCAGGCCATCGTTCGGAGGACACTTTCGCTTCGTATTTAGCTATGCAGTTGGGCAAGCTTCATGTCTGATTTTCTGCTCTTTTAATCTACTTGACAGCGCAGAAGAGCGTGTATCGTCCGAAGAGATGGGACCATCAGCCTTGCTAAGGTTTGCGATTCGACAAGATGTGTAGCTCCATAAGCTTTACTCAGGTACCTTCACGCAGGACGAACGGACGGCTGTAACCGCTAGTGTCTTGCCATCCCCCACAGCTGACCACTTCATGGCCTTCTTTTTCTCCTCGGCTGCCCCTTTCTTCCGCACTTTGCCGGTGTCTTTCGTTGTGTCAGCCCAGACGGAGCCTCCTAAAGTAGGGGGCATTTCATGGTTCTGGACGCGCAATAACTAGTCCGCTGTAGCCGTCCGCATTTCCGCAATCGCGAGAAGATGGACCCAGCCGCGCGTGACGCCGCCATATTGCGTCCACGTTACTCCCTGTATCTTCCACGCAATCCCCAAACCCCCAGCCCACGGCAGGATACCGTTTGCCTCCTTTCCCAATCTCCAGGGGCCTGTTCTACACGCGGTTTGATCTCAGTACAGAAGCACGGGGGGCGCAGGGGTGAGACACGCTAGCGTAACCCTCCGACACGAACGACGAGGCTCGCCATAGTGGCCGCTTGTGGAACTACCGCAAGGAAAAGCGATGGAAACTCTCGCTATAAAGCCAGCCTGCGTTCTATTTAGGCCGCAGTGCGTCAGTGCTGTTCAAGTGAGCGAACGAGTCTGTTGCTTCTGTTCCTCTCGCACTGGGCCGCCCAAGCCGGTGCCCGCCGCGCGATGTCCTAGCTGCGCTCCACTGGCTCGTGGATCCCTTTGGCGTGCTCCTTCAACTCGTCAAGTGACAGTGGAGTGACAGTGGCCTAGCCTGGCGGCGTTTAGGACGCTGCAGGACAGCGGGGAGCGTTCCGTAGGCCTGTCGCCCCCGCCTAGCAGAGTCTTCTACCCACGATTGAGTCTCTCCAATCCCGGCTCTGCTGCGGCGTTCGTCCAGTGGAAGTCGCGTGGAGAGACGGACGTTGGCTGCCCGCCGTTCTATACAGCTCCTGCGGCCCTAGGCCGAACTCCTGGAAGACCAAAAAGCGGCCGAAGGCAACACCATCGGTGAGCCTTCTTGCCCGCCCGGCCACGACCGTTTACCTCGATCAGACGCCGCAGGAAACCGATGAGGTCAGACAAAGCCCGATCCCGGTACCAACCTCTTCCGTTCCTCTCCTCTTCCCCAACAACCCGTCGGATCCACGCCGGAGCATCCGGGCAATGACCATGAGGTGGACAGGAGATTGTTTGCTGGTCGGCGCCAACGGTGGCGGAGGCGGCGGCGGCGGAAGGGGGAGGAAGAAGGAGGGTGAAGACTTGGATCTTCCTGCCTTTGCTCTTCTGATCTCCGGTGGGCGCATGGCACAGCGTCAGGCGACGGCCACTGGCATGCCGATACAGAGATGCCAGGCCGCTTGTCAGCCTTCGGACTTGGCCTGGCCTATTCTAGGGCGGGAGGAAGGGTAGGTATAGGTTGGCATTGATGCGCGCCCTGCTATTACCGTTGGTCTTTCGGTTCACTGTTTTGTGCTTCCTGAGAGACGGAGGGATCAAAGAGAGGATTAAGGCCACATATGGCCAATAGACGCAATTGGCCAAGATGATCGTAGACGACTAAAGAAGGATAGGGCATACGAACAAGAGTGGAGCAAGGAAGGGGGCCGGAGGGCGGCTGACGACAATGGTCGAACACAGGCCAAAGTGTTTAACCTTCCAACATCGTAATACCGGTCGAAAATATCATTTCCGGCATAGAGACGTCTACTCGCAGTGCATGATGCTCTGCATAGTGAGCTCGTAGGAGAAGGAGTCGCAAGGACGCTCGTTGTTGTACGTAAGTGGATGCACCCATCTGAAGCTGCCATAGAGGAGGCGCCTGAAACTTGTTCAGTTCATAAAGTCTAAATTCGGAGGAGAACTCGTGCACACCGACCAGTGGATAGCCGAAACGTGGATGACGGCCGTGAACTGTCTTGAAGTGATTCGCAGTCCATATACCGTCGACGGGCCTGTTTAGGAGACCTAAATGTATGCGATGCTCTGACATATATGTCGACAATCATTAGCAAAATGGAAGTTCAATAATGGGTCGTTCAGTAGCAATGGCTTTTCTATGCCGAGCAGTTCGTCGATTCGTGTACGAGCGAGAGAGATACGAATGCGAAAACTGATCCCAAATGTCCGGTAGGCATTATGCGACACCCTTCGGTGTAATGCACTTTTTCGGTGACATTTGTATTTCAACGAAGATTATGACTCGGATTATGAAAGTGGATCGGACCCTCGGATTTTGAATTTTTTTGGGACTGAACGGGCTGCCGGACAGGGATTGCGGTAGTGGGACACGGTGTGAAATCAGAAATGCACAAATACTTCTGCGCTTTGGTGATATACATTTTTTCTATGACCTTATAAATTGTGCTGGATAAATTATAGACGATAAAAATAACAGCACTTTCATCTATGAAACATATGTCATATGGGACGCTGTTTAATCGAGAAAGAAAGAAAGTAAAATAGAAAGCGAGAGATAATCTATCTCTTAGAGTCAATCTATGGAAGATATAAAACGGTAGAAATCTGCCTTGAGTGCTACGAAGGGATTCGACAGGTCGCAACGCAGCGAAAAGTTCGAGCCCCAAAGAAACCCAGTTCCTTTCCTGTGGGCCGTTACCTTTTCAACGTTTGGTTCATCCTTGTTCCCTTTCGACGTCGTCTAATTGCTTTGACCCGCTACTCTCTTCCTACGATGTCTGCCATCCTCATCGCAGACCCTGCTGCTGACCCAAGCGTAGACATCATCCCATCGATTCACCGCAGACACCAGAACCTGACGCCGCGAAGGCCACCACATCTTCAGAAGCATCGGATCGACCGAGAATAATCATCCCTTGCACTTACTCAGTGAGTCGTCAATTGGAAAATAACTAGACCGAGTTCAGGGTGTAGCTAACGCCTGCCAAACAGAGCCCCCTTTGCCTCCCTCAGCCCACGAGAAAAACGAATACTAAGCCCCTCGTTTTTTTCTCCTTTATTTTTTTGTCTCCTCGTACTTTGTTCTTCCTCACGTTCCGGTATATCCCTCGTTTTTCGTTATCATTTGGCGCTCCTTTGTCCCCCGCGCCGTTATCCTTTTTATTGTTCGTATTTTCTCCCCCAAGGAAAATCAATTGCCAATCAGACAGAGGAGGCCGCTGAGGGGTTTCAGGGATGGGGCAGAGGTGGCGGCCACCGCCGGACGGAGAAGACACTACACGATTACAGTGGGAGAAACAGCCGCACGGCCTTCACCGTCCGGTTGTTGGTCTTCGGCCGTTACGTGGAGCAGAGGACGACGGGATTCTACCCCCGGCCGCTCCTTCGTCGGCGCGTCTTCGTCGTTTCTTGAACAAACTTCTCAATCTCCCCTGCTCCGTGTTCCTTGACCCCGTATGAATCACTACTGGTCGTTACGTTGCCGAAAAAGCTGGCCAACATCTCTCTTTCGGGTGCGTTAAATGGCCAGACCGGCGCGGTCCGACGGGTTTGTGGGGGTGGACGGAACTCAGAGGAACGAAAGGAAGCGCTGGCCTCCCCGGGGGCCATTGCATGGGAGGGCGGCACAACGTGGGTATCGGGCACACGGGGGTGGGAAGGCAGGGCAGACATTGTAAACAGCCCACGGGCTGGGGGGCAAATAGGGCGATTACCGCTGTTCCTCGCCAAGTTCCCGTTATCCCCCCTTCTCAACGAGAACCACCACCAGAACCACTACTTCCTTGGCTACGGCCACCGATACGAAAGTCGATAGGAAGCTGGCAGCGGAGAAACAGGCCAAGAGATGATGGCGGAGGTGCGCGGCGTCTCTAGGCCAGCCGAGGCCATAGACTTTGGGCCGGCTGAAAACTACGAAACAATCCATCCATCACTTCGCAACTCTCACGAAGCGAATGAGCGGGCGGTAAAGGCTCTCGGGACAAAGTTTTCTATTTAAGAAAGAAGAACGAAAGAGAAAAACATACGGAGAGGAAGCCAACGAGGGGAACGAAACAAAGGAAGCTGTTATTGGAGTTGCCTGACGCGTGGCAGTTGAAAAGAGAGCCTTGGAGCGGATAATGGGGCAAGGCGGAGAATAAACGAACGTAGCATTATTTACACGGCGCTCATCGGGGTCATCGCTAAGCCAATAAAGCCTTTTTCGTTCTCTGAAAGGCACCACAACACACGGTCGCCGACATTCTTGTTCGGTTGACGGTGCAGGGGCCGAGAATCGGTGGCTTGCATCGTAGCCAAAAAAACCCGAAAAAAATTTGTGAATTTGCGGCTAAGTTGACATAACGTCCGCCACATTGGAAAAGATAGGTGGTTTTTGAAAACAAAAGCGTGGCCGTCGAACGCACGCGGAAACGCTTGCATTATTGATTAAAATAAATACTAAATTTTAATCGTGCATGCACTATATTAAAGAGATTAGATTCGTCGCCTTTGACGGACAAATTGAACTCAGTGTCCATTTATTCAGCCGTTTGCTGTGATAATCCATAAGAGCGATAAATTGACGCTTCGAGTACCAGATCAGGATAATCAATTCTGTGCATTCCTACGACGCGGATCGTTCTTACATTGCAGAATTATTCACCAGCCGACGAAGCGATTGTTGAAGCAATTCCAACTCATTTCCTTTCGGCGCACCTGAAACGCTATTTCCAGCAGGTTTTTATCTAACGACGCAAATATGATGTTTTTCCCTCTCAAGGGCGTTTCTCCCGGGAAAAGAAAAACCAGGAAAAAAAACGGGAGAAACGAGAAGAGACGTGAATAAGAACAGTTCTTCGGTAACTACTTCGATAGTTACGGCACGTCCATACGAATTGGCTGATGCGTGACCAACTACAACGAGTGAAGGACGCCTGTCGAGTTCTACGTGGTATAACGCCAGCGAAACCAGAAACTCTCCAGGACAGAGCCAAGTGTTGTTTCGAAATGGTGATCGATGAAGACAACGTTCTGCGAGTGCATAAAATGGTGATTCGTTATAGGGTGCCGGCGGTGCATGGAGACAGGCGACGCTCGAAGAGATTTACATAAGTGGGGTACTCCAGGACATGGGGAAGGTGCCGAGGTTGATAAAGGCCACGCTCGAAACTCGGAGAGGGAACTGCATAGTCACGTTGCAAAACTCTATTGAGGTTGCAAAAAAAAAAAAATAGAATCCGAAGGATTTTCTACGTCGAAGCTGTGAGCATTGAAGTCCAGAATCAAATATGTCAACGCTATTATGCGGCCAGTCCTTACTTGGATATTTCGTGATGAAGGCTCGATGCAAGACTGTACCAAATTTCGACCACCTCAATGGTAAACGCGGAGACGAACATCCAGCCTGAGGAGCAATCGAGAGATGTTAGTTTAGCCGCATGTTACAGAACCATTGCCTGTGCAATCGTCTCCCGGCGTCAGAACATTGGAACATACGCGTGCGCCAAGGACATCGCGGTTCGTCTGAGTTAACCGGCCAGACAATGCGGCCTGTCCGATGCGAACGCACAATGTATTCGCTACGAGGCATTGTTTTCACCCGAATCGCGAGCTACTATTCGTTAATTATAGATCGCAGAGTTCTTCGGCTTCAGCGGCCAGTGAAGTAGATCGTTCTCGAGAGAGGCGCCTGCACTTGCCATAGAGTGAGCGATAGACACCGCCATCTTCGGCGCGTCGTTTCGCGGTTTGGAGCAGTAGTTTTAACGGGGATTCTGCTGCCGTGGTACCTTCTCGAGCGCGACGAACGATTTTAATATTACGATTATATATATATATACGAGCATACGAGATGGCTAACGTAGTATTCGAAGTGCATGAACGTCTTTTGTGCCAAAAATATATGGTTTATTAAATGACGCAGGATTAGATAATGCTTTTTTTTTTTTATAAAATGTTTATGTACAGTTCTGTTCAGCAGTTGGCTTTAGTTACACAGGCAGAAGGCTTTTGAGCGATATGAATTTATGTGATATATATATATATATATATATATCGATGCCATTAACGAAAACGAAATAGTGATGCTTTGGAAAAGGGAACTTTCGAAAGCTCTATACAATTCATGAAACGAGTTTCTGTTTCCTTACCTATCATATTTTTTTAGGGCTGACCATCAGCCAAAGTTTAACGTCCACGGTAGCACTTTTTGCATTACTTCGTAAGACGGACCCCATTAATGTAAATGTGCAGCGGCGGGGATCGAACCCGTGCACCTACGTGTCTTCTCCGGTCGCCCCAAGGCGCACACGAATGCACCAACCAAGCCACCGGGTTTGAGCCTTACCTACCTTTGTTTCCTTACCTGCTTTAAATTGTAATCAAACAACGGAAAATCTGCCCGTCATTCTATTTATCCGTAACAAATCACAATTTACGTGAAATGAATCTAAAAAATCAGTGATTTTTTACATGCGCATTTTACGCGAGACTTTTTCCCGAACAGTTGCGTAAAAACATGACTATAGCTTCGTCTTGTCCGAAAAATTCTTAAGCGAGCTCCGGCCATTAACAGCTGGACTAACTTCTCCGTTCCTGTCGTCCTGCTTAGATCCTTCGGAGCCGACAGACGCCCGGTTGGCTTTCACGTCAACGCGTTTGTTATCGCTGGTGACCTCGGTGATGAGTTCGTTTTTGCCATTATCGACCTTCACTGCGTTGAGATGGCCAGGGGAGTCACGTACCAACTTTTTCGACGACGTCCGCCGCCAATGTTCGTAGTGTTGTTCGAGAGTTAGGGCGACCTCGGCTTTGCGGCCAATCAGCTGAAACCGAACGAAATCGACGACGACGTCAGGGGGGGGATGCTTTAATCGAGCTTTCGGAGTTTTCGCAAGTCAACACCCTTTTGAGGTGCCCTATGGGTGGAAGGCAGGTTTAACATTGACATAGAACGATCCGTCGCCGTTTGGGAGGTATTCAATTCGATTGATCGTTTGTGTCTTCCCAAACAATGGGAAGGCCTGCAACCCTACTTCGCCGATCCTATCGTTGCACACGTCTGTTTCCTAGCTCAGGTCAACGTGGAACGTCGTTATTGTAGTCAGCGTCACTCTATCGGAGAACAGGACGAAGTTTTTCGACATGTCAGAAAAACAACGAGGAAAGATCAGTACAGATGATACGATCGTACTTACTTCGGCTTCCTTGTGAGTTTGAGGCTCTCCGATTATCTTTCCCATGAGCTTTTTGAAGATGAAGTTGTCGAGGTGCGCGATAGGCGATTCGACCCCGATATTCATGAGGAAGGCTAGGCCGAAGCTGATGCCTAGGTTTCCCAGAGTATTTTGAAGCTGTAAAGCGAAACAATGGATAAATGCTTATTAGTTCGCATTGAATGCGCGGCTTCCGTGCACCTGACCATTACCGATACCACGGCATGGCAGTCTTGATACAATCGGATTATTGATCGACATGCGGTACTTACGACTAAATACTGGTTCGGATGGAAGGCCTGAGACTTCATGAGTCCCTGCTGCATGTAAACGACGGCAAAGTGCACCAAATAGACGCTGAAGGCCAGTCGACCTAGCGCACGGAATGCGGAGTGCTCGAGTATTCGGCGGGTGGTTGCTGTTACATGAATACAGATCAAGTTAGCGACAGATATTGAATGTTTGAGTTTATTAGTTGAATGTAACTAATTGTTGCTCTATAAGGTCGACCAACCTATACTATATATAAACAATAACTACGTAATATACGTTTTTAGAGACACTAAGTTGTGAATCATAAGGTAACCATAAGAATTGTTTACGAACAGGAGGAGATAATTAATCAGAACCTTTAGAGACGATGCGATTGGGCGTAATCATCTCCAGAACGAATTTATGGTGGCCACGGGCAATTAGATCAACACACGAAGCGAACGCGCATACTCTCATTCTATTCTAAATTCTTATTGTAATTATAATTGTCACATTATCTTGCATCGTTGGTCGACTTTTGATTCTTAGAGAATCTCTCACTAATAACATATTTACGGCAAGAGACACGGAAAGCCTTCTCTTACGGCGATGAAAGCCAACATTTAACGTAAAGCTGCTGAATTAATGAACATCGACACCATGAAGTACTCACGGGCCATTCCGTGAAGGCAGGCGTAGATGAGCCACGACAGTCCTACCGTAAATATGACTCTGTGGAAACCGGCGTACATCGACTGCCCGAAGGGCCCTGGCAGGCCGTGACGGTACCAAATGACGGTGATGAAGACCACGTAGGAGCAGCACAAATGCGCCAATACCCAGCAGAGCGTCTGCGTGTACTGGAGTATGAATACAATTATCGAATAACACACAACTGATTTTATAATTGTTATATTGTCGTTTAGGTGGACGCAATCCAATTCTACAATATGTATATATATATATATATATATATATATATTGCATTTTTCGTCACGCGGAAGATCGGCTGAACACGGCAGTGCTAATAAAATGTCCATGATAAAGAGGCCTAAAGATAATGGGTCTGTGCGGCCCATACAGGCAACGAGGCTTTGAACCTCGTCCTGCCAATCAATAATGAGCACGACGCATTTCGACCCTGTTCCAGCATTTTCCGGACAGAAGCCCTAAACGCTGGTTAGACGCCTGACTCGGACATGTCACGCGCCCTCGACGAAGCGTCCGTCTACGTTTTAGCCACACAGGTACGAACTTATGCGTTATTATTGCAAAAACACCGTATAGGCAAAACGGGGAGGAAAGCAGCACAAAAATTGGGAACAATCAACGTCGCCGAAGAGGAAGTCGCATACCCATCTGAGGCGTCTCCCATGGTGGAAGCAGACGAAGGCGCAAAGCACCCCGAGCAGATACGAGCCGGCGTGCGTTATGGGTTGCGTGTATATGTAGTCGAACGTGTCCACGAGTGTACTACAGAGCAAGAAAAAAAACGAAAACAAAGCAAAGACGCTAAGTGAGTGAGGCGTTGACAATGCGTTGACGTGTCTGATTCGCCCAGACCCCCTAAGTCCTATGGAAGAAAAGGTGTTCCTTTTATAACGATCGGAGGGCTTGATCGAATTTTGGGTCGTTTCTTTTGAATCGTTGCCTTGGTTGAGCCCTCCTTCTGATCGGTATCCGGATAAGAAGAACAAACTCCTAGAATCGCATTAGTTTAGCAGCTACGTTCCTTAGCGCAGCTATTTACTCGGATACGTAGTCCCGTTTAAGTTACGCGGTCAAATTGACCAACTTGTCCCGAAACTTGGCCCGACCCCCGTGTGCAGACGCAAGTGATTGATACCGTCGTCGTCGTCATTTCCTTTTATCTGGACGACGCAACGTCGAGCATCGTCGGCGCTGGGTGTGCCGCTTACGTGTATACGGCGCCAGTGAAGCCAAGGATTGGGCTGTACTCGTTGATGTAGGTGGCCGAAAATATCCATAGACAGCTGATGAGTACGAACGCTGCTGTAAGAAAGACACCGAAGCCGGGTCGGAACAGGATCACCATGACGAGAATCGATGCCGCCAAGAACACTTGCATGTCGACCGATACGTACCAGCTGTGGCCGAGGCACTGAAATGCCACAACGGTGCAAACGTATTACCTACGTCCTGTATCTTCGCTATGCCTTCTTTTATTAGCGCTGACCAACCTTTAACGTCTACAGTAGCGCTCTCTGCATTTCTCTGTAGACGGGTCATCTTCATATAAATGTAAATGTGCAACGGCGGGAATCGAACCCACGCCCCACCCTCGCACCTACGTACCCTTGTCCTAAGGCCGCTCTCTCTCTCTCTCTCTCTGTATATATATATATATAT
>MNPL01000846.1:0-21037 GCA_002081605.1 Tropilaelaps mercedesae | reverse complement strand
ATATATATATATATATATATATATATATATAAAATTCGACAAGTGCAGTTAGTAGTTACCACTAATGGTGGCACAGGCGCTTGCAAAACTATTCTACAAGCGCGCTTTCATAATTGTGAAGTACATCTATATTGATCGATTCGTCTGAAATATGCACCGCCAAATCTACCGTTTCCATAGCACAATCTCACAAAGGATAGGTGCTTGCCATAGTTCGGTTAATATGACTAGAACGGTTCTTGAGAGCCTCGGACGCGAGGAGTCGCGTCGCCGAGTTCATCTGCACCTACACTCGCTGTCTCAGTGCTGCGGTTGAACGCGAATTATATCCGCTAATAGCTGTTGTGCCGTCGATTCAGTTCAGTTGGGGAAAAGAATCTGTCTTCGTATTGGTCCCGTAGGTGGACGAAATTACAACATGCCCTACATTAAGTCATAACATTTTGATGTTTCGACGGCTAATTTTGATAGTGATGCTTGTGTAGAATGGCAGGGCTGAATAACGATGAATAATCGGGTTTCACCATTCCTGCGGCAAAGATTTAACGGCATGGGTCCTACAGGCTTACAAAAAGGTAGGCTAGTTTGATGTTTTGAAGAAGGAGACAAGGGAAGAGCCTCGCATTGGGAAATTGGTCGTCGACATATTGGCACAGCTAATGTCTAGCATCTATGACAGAAATTAAAGGCCACGCAAACCTCCCGAAGGTTCCACGGGCCTGCCAAAGCTTTTGTTACCTCTAGTGACACAACATACGGTCGTAATGGTACCTGTATAGCTTTTAAGATACTGAAAACAAAGAAGATCCGTTGCTGCGTGGAAGACACAAGGATTGCCTTCAGGCACATGCTTTCAGGCCCAAAAATTCACTATGTAATAGATTAGTTTGAAAACGTAGGCTACATACGAATAGAGAACAGTTTGTTAACTGCTCACTCATTAGCCAAACCTAAATAGTATTGAGATGCTCTCCATACCACAAAAAAGAACGTTCTTTGTGAGGGGAGGCGTAACCCAGGACAGGTGCACATTTGCTAACAAACGATTATGCTTTGACTGAGAGTGCCCCTTATCTACTAGGATCTTGTTCGTCCTTTGATCTTTTATCCGTTTCTGGACGAAGTTCCAGATGGCCATCACAGGGACTATTTCAGCAACAATGAAGAACTCGCTTGTTTTGCGAACGCACACCGAAATATGGACAGCGCCTTCGGGCTAACGATAAACTGCGTTCGAGTACGAAACTCACGAAACTCGATTACGACTGCGAACAAGCACGTTTACGATACAAATTTGAGGTATTTGGCGTTAATTGTTAATTTTTTAACACGAAAAGGTCGGTGACAGTGCATATATTAACGTCGGATACTGAGAATCTGTGCGGCAGTTTGCTGCAATCTTTAGCAACATTGAAAAACCTGATTTTGAGGTAGATAAGCTTCCAACGGGAATAGGGTGACAAAAATATTTGTAGTCGCACCGTATGATTGGTCCGTTTTACTACCATGTTGTCTATTGACTGCTGAATACGATACGCACACAAAAAAGAATTCAGTTCTAATTTTTTGTATAACCGGTACCTCTACTATGATTTCGAAATCTGTGTAGGGTCCCATATAGACTTCGAAATTCAATTTAGTGGCAGCTCATTTATCAATTCTTGATGGATAAAATTTTGACAGACAAAGTATTTGTTATATATTTCTCAAAGTTTACGGTTATCATTAAGGATATTAATAATCTTCTAACTTAATGATATTGAAAAGTTGTGGGTAGCGGGCTTACCTTTTTTGAACGCCTTTCGACTTCCACCTGAAGCAATTCACATATCGTCGTACTTTTTTCGCTACAGTGCGTTTAGCTACGTACTCCTCCGTTAGTTAACATTGAGTAAGTTAGACACCGAGCCGCCAACGGGCTGAACAGGCGTCTTGATAGTTCAAGACAACAAATTTAACTAAAAACAGAAACATTGTGAGACGCTGGTCTATTATAGGTAGTTAGGCGCGATTGGCCACGTCGATATCAACTGACCCATTGCCCAACATGTCATCGATTTTTTACTTTTAGTCGGATTTAAAAGATCGTTAGACGACGCCATAGATGGTTCCCGTCAGCACTTCAATCACTACCTGCAACGTTCTACCCAGCACTGTATTTGACCCCCTGGAAATACGTATCTCTAACTATCGCTATACAGGTGGTTTTGCAGAGACGTCTGCTGCAAACGCCGCGGTCAGTGGCGGCGTTCTGAACCGATTATTTCTTCATCAGCCATCGTGCGTTTGTCGTTAAAAAGGTATCTGGTGTCTGGCGGCGCTGCCATGTCCTATCCTCAGTGCGCTTGCGTATTGATGCGGCAAACACTGTATGTACTCAACTTGTACGCCTCATCGAACGTAGCTGACGTTTAAGAGCCGTGGGGTCTTCATTGCGGTGTAACGTTATCGCGCCGCTACTCTGCTACCTGGCTATGTGCATATTGATTCGTCCTCTGTGCAATAAATTAGCGGTGGTTAGGACACGAACAATAAGCTTTACTATTGAAACGGAAACTTTCGAACTATGCAGAGATAACAGAGGATAAATGTCACGATAAACGTAAACAAAAAAAGACATGTTAGGAATACCAAGACACCGTCCGTGTCCACTCCCGGAGTTTTGTGCTTTACAGCAAGCGAGAACAGCAGAGCCCGTCTATCCATTTGGTCTTTATATCGTGGCATTCTGTTTGTCGGTGGCGCCCGCGTGTATAGCTCGCCGGACATGGAAACCCCCGCGGGGCCTATAGCTTGGCCCGATCCCGACGACTTGTCGCCTGGCTCAAGTACTTGTTCACTGGTGCTTTTTTCCGTACTCGGTGTGACGGTGAACTCTTTCTGTGGGGATTTTTCTGGTACAAACGTGTGTTTCCGACTATTTTGTGGTGTTTCCGGTTCTGTGCATTCTTCATTAGAACGATTTGGCGTGTCATTATGGGCGTTGCTGTCTACGGATGTCTTCATTATAATACTTGGCCGTGTCGAGTTGATGAATCGAGACCTTTGTAGACACGTGATGTCGCGCGCGGCGATGAACGCTGACCGTTGTGCACGCAGGACTAATTCGTTCCCAGTATTAACGAACTTCGTTCTGTTGCGGCAACAAACATTGCTGGTCTGCTTTTGACCTAGCCAGGTTCAGCTCGTCGTAACCCCCGTATAGCCCCATCGGAAGAGAGCGCAAGGGATGTGTAAATCGTCTTGAAAAGCTAGCTAACATTCTTACAGGAACTTGCGTTGTGTCGAACTTTGGTGTCGCATGGGGCTCGTATGGGCACTGTACACTGTTGGATGATGTTGGTGAATGCAAGTTTCAGCCGTTTCTTGTATTCGGCTTTCACTGGGAATACAACCACTGTGACCAGATGCGGTATTAAAACATACATTGAAACATAAACACGGGAAACAGCTGTCTCAAAATGGATGAATGAAAATGCCATTGTTATGTTCTATAATTTTGCAATTGTTAGAGCCACCTCCCGCCGCCTAATGCTTTTAGTTAATCCAGCTTTTTCCGTAATAACGCCTTCTTGGGTTTATTGTCTCTCTTTCTTTATTATTCTTTAGTCTTCTTGATTATTATTATTAAGTCATTATTATTATGTCTTAGGAAAGGGGGAATTCTCCCATTAAGCAACATAACTACAAAACATATA
This sequence comes from Tropilaelaps mercedesae, assembly GCA_002081605.1. NCBI lineage: Eukaryota > Metazoa > Arthropoda > Arachnida > Mesostigmata > Laelapidae > Tropilaelaps > Tropilaelaps mercedesae. The sequence continues at coordinate 17,339 of MNPL01000846.1, read as the reverse complement.
TATATATATATATATATATATGAATTTGGTTTAAATGTGATATCGTTTCCACATTTTTACGTTTTTGGAAAACGGTAAAATCTTTTTTCGCCAAATGCCTTTTTTAGCCAAGTAAATCAAGAGCCTACCTGTTAAGCCTGACCTGACATCTTATATGGATTCTGCATTGCAAAAGGGTTGCGTGTCTTTTAGTTACGGCCGAAAAGAGGCAGATTTATGATGGAAAAAAGGGAACTTGCCGGTTACTAGACCTTAACCTAAGACTGCATGTATACAACAATTCCGCGCCTACCTATAACAAAGATCGAATTTTAGTGCTCAAATCATCCAGGTCCATCGGATAGGGACCGGGAGACATAGAAATCGGTCCACTTATTGCAACAGTTTTGCCAATCAGGTTAATACCGTGGCGCCTACTCGCCAGTAATACTAATACGTTAAAAAATTCAGGATAATTTATGTATTCATGATAATTCTGAGCTGTGTCCGTTTTAATAACTTTAAAAACGAGTACCTATAAATCCTTCTTTTAAGTACGGCAGCCCGTATTCAACGCGGTTTTGTGTGAACATATATACGCCTATCGTTATGAGCGAAATGAAAAATATATCTTTTTGTTTTCTTTTCTTTTTTATCTTTTTCGTCACCTCGATTCTTAATACAGCTTAATTTTCAATCAGTTATGTATTACTTATTTAATAAAACCACCGTACTTTGGTATCTCACGTGTTACATGCTGTTGAGTAATTAAAAATCGCACATAGTTAGGTGGAGGGGGGCCCGTAGATGAATAATTGAAGCTTCGTATTATTTGTCGACATAATAACATTAATATGGGAAGTTGCATTGGCGGCAACTCTGTACGCCGGTTTCTACGAACCGAAATCTGCTCGTCGGCATAGCGTGGGACGAGAATCATACATGATATGCCGGCGAGAAATGTCTCATGGGAAAAGCCTGGCTGCTTCCAGAAAAAATCAGTGAACCCCTTATGTTCTAGCATTCCAATCTACACTCCACGACGCTTAGCTGCATTCCGGAAGCGAAACTTTGCCAGTTGGGGCATCGCGGGCAATTGGTACCTTCGATAAGGCCTTCGACCAGAAGCGGGGGTTCGAGCGGAATTCTTACCGGTCGAAGGAGTCAGCCTGTTTGCGTTCGTGGTTGGATGACCCCATCTACGATGAAGAAAATCGAAAAAAGTTTGTCGCTCCGTAGAGAATATGTCTGAGTCAACGGTTTTTCTCTCGCCGCTTTCTTTTTATGCGGATTGATTCTACATAGCTCGTGCTCTGGCGAGTCGCACGTTGTCTTATGGTCAATCCAGTTGAATTAGCATCTGCTATAACTGCCGGTTAAGAAAATTGAGATTTTTGTATGAGGTGAAAGACGAAATCCAGTACGGACACCGGACATTACGACTGAGGTGTGTGTAACAGTGGTGCACGACCTTTACTCGGCAGTCTTGATCCATGGTGCTTGGACCACGGTTTGGACTTAGCTGTGCCTAGTTCTGCTATTGAAACCATTAGGCGGATACAGGGTGTCGGTTGTTGTGCTTAGCCAATTGTTGAGGCCACGTCGCGTTTCCGGTAAGTTTTCTTCTGCTGTATTTTTTTATTCTCTCCACTACTTCCCTCCCCACGACTTTTTATTCTCCTTACTACCGGTTACTGCTCTCGTGGAGCTGGGTGGTGAGCCCCCTGTAGAAAAGCAAATTGGCTCATTCATGGTTGGCGTGTGTGTGTGTTTTGAGCCTTCCCATCCCTCAAATTACCTTCATGTTCGTCTCAACTCGTTAAAATCCTCGGCTTAAGCCGTTAGGACCTCCGGTATTCGGTGAACCTCAACTTCTCGAACGTTCTCACCGTCTACGGCCATCGAAGCATACTGGAGGCGTATATCATCCGTTTTACTTCTTCTATTGCCGTGTCTGTTCGGCGACTTCGCTTCGGAGCTTTGTGCTTTGTCTCCTATCATCTCGGCTTGAGTTACGACATTCCTTCGCTCCTTTAAGTTGATATTTCACTTCACAGGCTCCCGCTCGAGGAGCAGCATGGGAATGGCAGCGTATACCAACGCTTACCTACCAGCTCACGAGCATCTGCTAAACTTCGCCTAACTCCTTGCAAGTTCCCCGCCGTCTCGGCACACAGAATACGGCATACTAACGGGGATCTATTGGATTGCTGTGGCTGACCTGCGGTAGTGGCCTTGACAGCAGGTCAGGTATTTTCCCTTTCCCTCTATAAGAATTATACAGTGTTCTTTCCCCACGAAGCGCACCATGGAGCAGCGGATTTGGCCCTCGGGGGCCTACACTTACGCCAGACCAGGGGGCGCCACCCTCAAGGTCCGTATACGCGTGAGAGTGCTGGCCAAGCTGTTAGTGCCAGATATATGTGTAATTTGAATGGAAAAACTGCAACTGTACTAGCAGAGCCGCATGGAGGACTGTCAGAGGTGGCGCCATCTTGGCGACGCTTAGATTTGGTTGTTAGGTTTTATTTAGGCACTGGGGCACAATTGGGGCACAATTGGGGCATCGTTCTTTATCAGCGCAGTTACATTCAGGTGTCAGTCTATCGGTCAGTGTATAGAATCGTCGTCGGCGTCCGGCTCAGTTGATGTGAAGCCTCCGACGAGGTACGTATTGATGGTTTTTGGCAGCCAGCTCGGACCTCTTGCCCATGCTCAAAGCAACAGTTCTGAGTAGCTTGTACCTACAAATAAAAACCTCACCGAAGTGTAGCAAAGTGTGTCCGCATCCCAGGTTAAGGCCTTGCTCGGTGTTTAATGAAGGCGTGTCAAAAAAAAACGTGAAAAAAGGCCCACTCGTTTTCTTGCCCCGTGGTCCCCGAGGACCGACTGTTTCACCATCTCAGGACCCCGGCGAGCAGTCGACACCAGTGAGGTGAGTTACGCTAGCTAGTAAAGGCGAATGAGGCTCATGATATGTTGTCTCTCATCGCTCGGCAACGAGGTGAGGACATGGACAACACCATTTTAATGAAATGGGCCTATTCCCCTTTAACAATCGGCGTAGATAGCTATGTCGGACAGCGCTGTCGGAGCGAGCCTTTCTGTGCAAATTGCGAACGGCTTATCTATCGGCAAGGCGACTCTGTAATTAGCTATAGTTTAGGGCGCACTGCACACCGATCTCTAGTGAAGCTACGCCAAGAAAATGTTGGGGCACTTTGAACGAAAGCTGCACAGGGTGTCGAAGGCTACCAGTGAAATCTTCCACAGGGAAATTCCCTATTCTGGTCACATAGCAATAAACTATTCATTGAATTTTTTTTTTTTAATCATTCGCATACTTTGTCTAACATCATTCCTAGCTCGCGAAATGATGGTAAACATATTATATAATATTGTTTCTATTTTAACATCAGTGAGTGTTATTTCAATCCGCTTTTCTTTCTCCCCTACACCGCTCCTGTATTGCCAGGTTTTTGCAAAGAACAGTTTTTCTTTGTGAGGACGAAACGCTCATACTCACTCTGGCTTTATGATTTACCAGCTCATGGCTTTATCAACGGTGGTGATATCTCAATCGACAAAAGTCAAAGTCTTCATCGTCATCTGACTGTTTTTCACGTCTAGCATCGCACATCTAGCCATGAGACGTCCATCTCAGTAACCAAACTTTCGCGTAGTGTCCCATTACGTTCTACGACGGACTAATAGGTCGCAAGTTGTCTATTGCTCGAAACCGATGAAAACGTTCTCTTATTGTGTGGGTGGGCTTTCGACTGACGCTACGCGATAGTGCACTGATCTTCATCCAGTGACTCACTTCGTCGAGATGTTGGTAAATAAGGTGTTTTTGGAGCTGTCAATAATGAGATCTTATCGCTGTGTGTCGTCTAACTGAGGTTCTTCGTCATGTGTTAACTGCTCGTACTGTTCGTTCGGAATATATGGCACGAGCAGGTCTGCTCCACGTGGTGCGGCAAATGCCCACCTCAATCTGCTCTTGGAGGCATTGCAGCTGCCTGTGTTGACCTATCTATTTCTGGTTCGGAGTGGGACTCCCTGAGGATACTCCCCAAGGCATAAGCTATCCAAAACAATGCTCTCTAGGCGATATATGCGTCTATCACTCAATCCAATCGAAAACTGTTAACGCATGGAGAGAAGACATAAACATCATTAATGTCTGTCTGCGCTGCTGTTAATAGATACGTTTCAATTGGCAATGTAATTAAAGGTCTCCAATATGTGATAGTATATGTTCCTCCCATGAGGACTTAACGGGATGGTGCTTGCGGTTCTCCAGCATTTATGTAGTAACGTTTCATTGAGATACCAAATAGGGTCGAGATAAGAATAAGCGTTAAGCGTATTTTCAATGGATTTTCCATCACGGTCTGCAGGCAATGCTCTATTTCAAACTTCACTATTTGTCGCTAGCCGGTTCGATAAATTATTTGCTGCACTTCTGCAACTGAAACGTGGCTACTCAACTGGCAAAACGCGTCAACGAATACTCAGTGAACAGTGTCTCAACCCGTGTTCAGCTGCGTGGGTAAATGATTGTAGGCGCCTTACTGTGATTGTATGGAAACAAACTTTAGGACATTATGATAGTACGCGGGATGAATTACCCAGATGGCGTAAGCAACGCCAGGTGAGCTCAACTCTATCCCTCGCAAATGTTGCCAATGGTGATTTATCTAAGCGTTGGCATTTTATTTAACGCCAACTGCTAAGTGCCCTGCAGGCTAATTATCATTCAAACTGTGTGAGCTGTTGCAATGCTTTCTCAAAACAATAAAACACCCGTTGAATTGATTTCAAATCGGAGTCGAACTTCGATCTCCTGACATCTGCGCTATTTACACTATATTTCGCTAGAGGCCACTTCCTAACTAAACACTAACCGAACCTGTCATTTCTACATCTCTGCCAATATTAACGTTACGTCGATTAACATTTGAATTATGGGTATTGCGCATGCACAACCCCTATGTAAGAGCAGATTCATCCGCATTGCACCACGTTCCATTCTATGATCAGGGGACTTCTTTAAATTCCGCTGCCATATCTACCATTTTCCAGTTGTCTGATATCCATGATGTCCGATCTGCCCGTACTCACCGCCCACTTCCGATACAGACACGCCGATGAGAACGCCGTATTTTGACTCGAAAAACGCGCGTTTATTCGGCCAGCAATTCAATCACTTGGCCACCTCAAGTAATTTGTACGTAGTTGCGAGTACACGCTACGCATCTCAATGAGAGAGGGCCGGTAGCTGCCGTATGGGACGATGGCACACAAAAGCTTGAGGCATGCCAAAGGGAACAATTGTGCTTTGTGCACGATTCAAACATAACAACGCCTCCACGTGGGTTCGACCCATTGGGTGTGTTTCTGAGATCGTAGGGCTAAAGCCCGCTTGACGTTAGGTGGTACGAGGGTGTAGGGTACCCCCAGCAATTTTACGGTAACCGGTATATATGCGAGGCGCCAGCGATAGGTTGCTATGCCCCCGTCTTCTGTACTTTTCGCCTGAGGCCTGCATCACGTCACCTCTGTATTGGCAGATTAGCGAAACCATCCCTTCGGCTTTATCCGTGCAAAGGCAAAATCCCTACCGATAGGAATGCCGCCTCAGTGTCCTTGCCAGCGCTCGAAGCTTTGACTCTGTCTCTGCTGGGACCCAACCAGATTGCCAACGGCATACGCTTACGAGCTGTCCAATGGCTTCATGTGTCCACCAAGGTCGCCCACCACACGTTGACTCTGCTCAAGGTCATTCGGCGTCCATTGGCCTTGAAACGTCGTCCGGTTAGAAGTGCTCTCTGTGTATTGTCGCTTGTACGCCCGCTGTTCGCAAGCAGGAAAACAGTAATAAGAGAGTTGAGTGGACCCTGTCGAGGCCAGCGTCCGGCTAGACGGGTCGCCTATCTATTTTGAATCATGTTGCATGAGCAAACTCCATCCCCACTCCCAGACACTGTACGGCCGTCCACGGTGAGAAGTGGATAACCAGTCGGTTTGCAGGTTATCATCGTAATTGTGTGATGAATTCTTCGAAGAGGCTGAAGAGGGGACGTGCGAAAGTGGCTGAGGCCGCCGTAGGACGAATGGCTGCCGTCAGAACGAAACCCCTAGTTCTTCGTTCGGCGGCTGTCACCGTGCGTTGGACGGTGACCTGCTGATCGGTTGTTAGATGTCTGCTAGTTGGCACTAAGAATTGCTCGAAGTAAGGGGAACAGCAGTCTAGAGGTAAACACGTATAGGGTTCCTAAGAGCTTCTCTCTGAAGTTAAGAAGAGGTGCACACCAGAACGTAAGACACCAATAAAAGAATTACAAAATTGGAGTAACTATGAGGAACGATATTATTTTTTTTTATATTATTTGTATTCTCAATATATACAAGGTATCCTTATAACCGGTCTGATTCTCGCAAAAAGTTTGAGCTGAGACAAAAATATTTTGACTCTGAAAAACATGATCCCATCATAACAATGAGATGTTGATGTTTTATCCATTTAGTTTATTGTGCAATAACAGTACTAGGATGACGGTGGCAAATGGCGTTTTTACTTGCAAAAAAACTTTCGGAATCCACGTCATTTGATCCAAATCTGGTTTTCAAATAAAATTTTATTAGACGCGTAATCTATCCTATTCCTCAGGTTATTTCGTTTTAACAAAACTGAATTCTTTGGTCTTAAGACTTAGTAATTTTTGTTCTTTGATATTTCTCGTTATTTTATGTAAATTGCACTTTCAAACGCTGAACTAAAAACGATGCACACAGTTTCGTAATTTAATTTAAACCAATTAGTATTACAGCAGATGTCTAAACGGGTTTCCTAAAACAATGGCGAATTCAGCCTTCAGGAGACGCCGCAACCTCAAATTCTCTTTCAAACCAAAAATCTGATGCCGAGGACACCGTGTATGCATTTCATAAATGCCTAGCATTTATTCACATACAGTTTGCACAATGTTGTTATTAATGCTAATTTTCTATTAATCCCGAATAGTTTACATACGACGCAGATGTCGGTATCATTGGTGCTAGTATATAAGTATAGTTAATCTCCGCAAGCTTTGAATTTCATGCTTCTTTTCCAAAAAGTACCGACGGATAGCTAAGCTAGTGAATCATTGATAAAAATAGATATCTCGCACGCGAAGTATTTGCTAAAGAACCAATTGCTTAACTATTTTCATTCGTACCTCCTTTTCGCGGCGAACAGAGGTCCAAAAATCTTTATGGGTTGGATTGTACAACTTAATTCTGTGCTTACCGGCGACATACCAGCTTACGCATGCACGGTCAATTCACTCAAGCTTACGCCAACTAACGCCAGCCTACGGAGGACAGCTGCTTAAACTGCGAATGCAGCTGTTTCCAAGGTAATTGCATGTAGCTGACCTAGTGCAGGGGCAAAAAATACCTTGAGAAAGCATATCTTTTCCATAAGAATACGCATCAGAATGACGATATCGAGCTGATCCTTAGAAAGCTCGAACATAAAGGCACTCACTGCGCCAACCAGAACCGGTTACGTCAATAGGGCGTGCAAGGTTTGACATGAGCGCGGCGACCACAAAGAACGGCTTCATAAACGCAATAGCAAGGCATGAACAGGCACGCAAAAAGGTTGCTAACGTTTTTGAGCGCCAGCTCCACAAAAAAAGAACATCTAATGCAGACTAAATCGTGGTCAGGTACATGTAGGCAAAAGAGGAGATAGCTATGCCCTTGCGAACGCAGATCCAGGCAGGTGACTCGGCGCGGTAATTTCTAATGTTTACTGCAGTCATGATGCGTTCTAGAAACTCTCTCTCAGGGATCGACGTCGTGATGATCGTTATCGTCATGCAGAAGATGGCAATGGAATCACTTGTGTGTGGAATCACAAAGGTATGATATCGTCATGTCGCCACGAAGATATAAAATCTTGGTATTAACGAGACGGCCAACCCGGCTGTGATTCTCGGAAGGGAACAACTTTTTATTCACTGCTATAATCCTCGCCAGATGCTAGCGGCGATAGGCCATCCCAGGCCGAAGGAAGGCTCCGGGTTGATGTGCGTTGAAAGGGTCCCCGGTGATAGGCCCTTCCAGCATTGGGTTCATGTAGCTGTCCGCAACTTTTTTCAGGGCTACTGCACCGGTAAAAGCCACGGGTATGGCTATCAGAGCACCCATCACCCATTTGTTCATACCGAAGCTAAAACCGCCTCGGAGTGAGTCTCCTTGGGGGTTCGGCTGAGCCACGGCGACAAACGCCACACTGACGTTCTGCGAATCGGCGGCTTGCGGTGGACGTGGCCTTCCGTAGGGTTCTGCGTAGGGCGCTACCATATTGGCATACTGGACTGGCACACCTGATGGGGCCTGTGGACGCCAGCGCATGACTCGGCCAATCAGTCTCTCACGGACTGCGGATGTCAATTTTGGGGTTTCGTTGCAGAAGCAAAGGGGAAGAAATCGTGTTAAGATACCTGTGTCGTGGTCCTTGGGTAATTTTTTTATGTCATTTCGTTGTCTCAACGACTTAGATGGCGGGTGGTGAAATGTAGTGATAGTGCTGAAAAATATCGATTTTTCTCAGAGTGGGTTCTGTCATCCTGAACGACTCAGGCAATTTATAGGCAATTTATACCGCAGACGTAATTACTCAGATCCTGCTGGAAACATTACCGGAAGCGTATGATCGGCACTACGACGACAACAAACGTAGATGGCGAGGTACGCAACGAGCAAATTCAGTAGGCAATGGAGTAGCAGCAGGTCAACCGTACTGAACTCAAGACTGAATGCACGATATGCTGAGAATGGATTATTCCTACTAATTAAGCTGATCGAGTTAGCAAACAAGAAAATGTAAATTCTAAGTGGTTTTTCCTTTACATTAAGTTGCGCTAAAACTCCATAGGCATCTCTGGCTATACTATCTTTTATACGATAGTCAAACAATTCAAATGAGAAAACAAGTTACGAAGCAAACAGACCGTACATCACCACTCGACAAACTTTACAATAGGTTAAGAAGTGGACACTTACGCAGGCCAAGGCGTCTGCCTAACTCGGTCCTACATCGGATCCGACCAAATAGAGCGTTACTCAGAGCTCGTACCGTACGCAAACACCGCACAAACCGACCCCGACTGGCTATCTGGTCCTAACCATACGCAACGGTCTAGTGTAGCAGATACCCACAAGTGTATTGGTACCATCGTATACTACCATAGGTTGGCTCTGACGAGAGAATTGGTCGGGCCTTGACATCGTTTTGCTAATTCATACGGTGCCAGATAGGGCGATTGCCGATGTCCACGTGTCTGCAATGCTAAGCACACTTCCAGAGACCAGAGTTGAAGCGACTTCTGGGCCCAAGGTTTTGTTTCCGCATAAAATTTGGAGAGAACGTCGCGGATTGGCGACAAGTGACACCCGGTCGCATGATGGCGGCGGTTGTGTTGTACAATTTACTATTATTAGGGGTTTTTAGGCCAATGGCATCGGGAAATGTATACTCAACGCTGGCGTGGTCCGCTGATGATACTTAAGCTTACAGAAGCCTGTCGAATATGAATTAGTCTAGCGAGGGGAATTATAGGCTGCTTCGGTTCGTATGCATTTTGCGGGTTCCGAATCAGGAATTCAGTTCGTCCTCAAAGCCCCCGAAGTGACCTCGGAATCGCTCCGCTAGACAGGATTGTCGATTATGGGAATGTGCTGAGAAACGTATTTTTGCGTTAACACAGGCAACTTTATTCGAATAAATAGTAAATTTCCCGGAATGCGATGGTAGAAAGCTCTGGAAGGAAGTAAAAGTCTAAAAAATGTGAAACCGGATGAATTGATTCGGCTAAGGGTGTGGGTTTTGAATAGATTCAATTCGGCCCATTGCGTATACAAAATAGCTGAAAATAGTATAGTAGTCGATTTTAGAGAGCTCTTTCACCGTTTATTGTTATCTAAAAACGGCTCTGTTATCATTTATTTGAAAAAAAAGGATGCTTAATATAATAGTTACACCTGATACAGGTAACCGACTCATTGTTATCACGGAGCGGATCAGGCCCGTACATATAGGACAGGGAACAAATAAAATTATTGTGATTTTAATGGCCAACAATGTCATCACATTTTTGTCGACCTAGTACGTCCCAGCAAAGTTATCTCGGCATTCTACGGACAGCTGAAGGGTTTGGAGTATAAATAAAACACTGGGGCAGGCGCCTTTGAATACAGCCTATCCTATTCATACATTTTCTCTAAATCACAGAATCTTGGTTTGGTACCACAAATAGTGTGAACCATTTTATAGTATATTAAATACCGGAGGTATAAATAGTTACCGGGCAGTTCCAGATTTCCGGTATTGCATGGGCATATAAAAACTTATCCTGTAGGTCATCATGACAAACAGTACTACCATAACAGATCAGCTGTCTCTCGCTGACGCTGAAAAACGCAACAAGTTCCTTTTATCAAATTAACACTGCGAACTACAACTGCCGCATCGCGACAACTTGTGAGTCATCCAAGTCTTCACGAAAATGCTCGCGGATAACAACCATATGTGCGCCACAATTTATTATTTTTATCTTTCTAAGCGCTTTGTCCGTCCAAGTTTTACCTATTTGTTTATTAAAGTTCTACTAGTCCCATGGTCGAAGAAATGCCAGTGCTTTTAGTTCCACTAGTCCCGTCGTCGAAGAAATATATGTTAGCATGTATTGGTATCCCCTTCGGCCACTGCTTAGTGTCTAGAATTTTAAATGAAAACGTGTTAAGAAAAGTAATGAAGAATGGCCAATCCTTGGCTGTACGAAACATCAAAACTTTGTGTGTTGCCGTACAAGTCAACGCTTTTCCCTGCATTCAGAAACAAGGAAAACCGTTGAAAACACGCCATCAGGGAGGCTTGACGAGGAGAGTTTCGCGCGGGCGTAGCGAAACCAAAGAATAAGGTCATAAAAATCGGATCAAGCGGTCTATGAGCATGTCAATACCACAGATAAACCCAACAAAAGACTTGGCAAATGATGGCTAGCGATTAGAATTAACGCATTAGAATGCCAAAAGTGTACTCCCCTAACGACCTGGTCTAGTGTTCGGCAGAGTGGAAACGTAACCTTCAGATGGCGCACGACAACCTCCATGCCATTGGATCTAGAGCATGGTTCCTTTACATGATAGGATGCATTTTCTTCACCAGCTATCACACCATTACCGTTTCATTAACAGGACTAATAACCGTTCTACAGTCAGGAGCATCGTATTGGTAAATCTCCGCGTGATGAGCATCCTAGCGAAAATATTCGCGTTTGAGCAAACGAAATTAACGCTGTGATTCTGGATTTGGCAGTTCAGCCATGTTCTTTTCGTGTTTTCCCAATCACTGCTCTTTTGTGTTCTGTTATAACCACTCTACCCGGACAGGCACGTGTTCTTAAATTGTATTTCGGGCTAGGGTCCCGCCATAGTTGCGTCAAATCGCCTGTAGGCCTAGCCTGTAGGCCGTCAACCGATCCGTGCAACAAACGGCGACCCTTTCATTGTTGGAGCAATCACCAGATGCGCTAGTAGTAGTTGACGAAGTTCAGGGGCGAGAACGAGGCCCGGCGGGGTGTTCTGGCACATTATTCAACAGCGTAATACTGTTAAGCGCCGCCTGTATCATCACGTTATGCATGACATCCGGTACTGAATGCTTTTTGAAACACCGCTAGACATCGGTACTTCACAGTCTTATGAAGCTGACATTGACCTTGCGCGTGTACAAAGAGTGTCTCTGATACGACTTCGGATCAGACAGATCACAAAGGACGTCGCTCAAGGAGTCGTTGCCAGCCCGCTCGACGGGTGCTGTCCTCCAGGAGATCAGTGAGCAACCATCATCTCGTTGAGGTTTGTATCAGCGGAACGAGCTCGCAGGGGAACCTGCTGTAGAGATGCGAGAGCTAACAAGTGGTTGGCAAATTGCATTGTGGGCAGGTAGAGATAGATTGGTTAAGTATCGACGTTGAAGCTGGGCGAGATTTAATTATTAGCTGTTGATTTAGCAATCGCTGTGCATGGAGAGGGGCGACGCTCTGCTTGCGGCAACGGGCAGAATGGTAAAATTGACCACCGTTAATTAGTACAGCGCACTCGTTGAGTCAGCTAGCAGTCCTATCTTAACCTCTGTAATGGTTCAGCAGCCTTGTCGAGTATCTGATTCCAACGTGATCGTTCGACACAACAGCACAGAAAAACACGCCAATGTCCTACAATGTCATATGCCTGTGTTCCGCGGTCTTCGGCTGCGACGTTGGCCCATGTTGGACTTTTGGTGGTGGAGGTCTTCCGATGGGCATCAGCAACTTGACGAATATTACTTGAAAAGTAACCTCAACCTCTCTGAAGTACTGTAGTGGTGCCACGTTCACAAAAGCACCTCGACTGTAATCGGGCGTACGTTTTCCTGGACTTTCGTTTCAACGTACACATTGTCTACATTGTCTTTCCTCACCCTGGGACATCGAATAGGATCAAACTGCTTCTGCTATGTAATACACCTAATTAAATCTATGGCTGTGTCACTTCTATAGTTTACGACCTAGGTCGCAGTATAGTTTTGGGAGTCACTGTAAAATGGGCTCCGCCACCGTGGATGTTCATGATCATGCGGTAACTCGTAGTGAAGGTTACGCCTCACTTGTATCCTCACTGAATTTTGGCTTCAGTGCTTACTGCCGGGGTGGCTTGGATGTCACCCTCTTCAACCTAGAGGATCCATGACTTCTTTGATATCGTCTGTGAAATCACGATCAGTCAAAACCTGACCAATAAGGTTTTACCAATGTAAAATGTAAACAGAGTAAAATAATTTCTTGAAGAAGCGAAAATGCGAATTAGGGGATAAATTCCCAAGCTTTCGTGGTTTGCATGTGGGTAACTGCGTGGCTGTGTATTCAGAGCAACACAGCGAATAGCCTCTATGTCGTTTCGGTGGGTAGGTGTCACATCTCGCAGGCCATATACATCACCTGATGAAACCGGCGAGAACCCGATTCTGAACTCGATTCAAAGCGTTGAAGGGCCGGTTAGAAACCTCTGTCTGCCATGGTCACCGTTCCCAACGGGGAACGATAAGCAACTTGTACGAGATCCTGTGTCATGGTCCTGTTAAACAATTGCGATTACGCACCGGCTACTCAAGGCCGCTACTAAGCTCTTATCAGTGCGGCCCTGTTGGCCAATGTATCTAAATCATTCGTGTCCCAAAGGGCCATTCCAACGAGTTTTACCTTAGTTTAGTATGTGATCAAGGCCATTGAATCGAATTCAACTCTACGAGGTCTCGACAAGGTCACTTCGGAACCGAGTCACGGGCGTTCAGGTCACAGCTGATCTATCGTACGGTATAATAATGCGGTGTGTGTGTTCATACGTGTGTGTGTGTGTGCCTCATTCGATGGGGAGAATATTTTGTGGTTGATTTTTATTTAAATGGATAAGGTGCATAATATTGATGGTTTTTATCGGATTTTGCGTGAATCGGTGACCAAATAAAATATCTTCCCAGGGATGTCTTCATAGGTAGCTCTAGACCGTATTGTGTTGTTTGTCGCCTGTATCAGCTCGCAGTGTCAGTGTCGATAGAATAGCCCAACAGAATTCGGATCTGTTGGGACCAGTTTTGAATGTACTGCTCGTAGCGGCTGTGACCGTGTTTACGCTGGTTAACGAGTCGATTTTAATGCCGCAGTAAATTTAAAGAAATGATTAGGTTTGTTTCTAGCATGACACCGCCATCGAAGAATGACGCCTTACATGGCTCACGACAGTACAAGTAATTAGAGCTGTATAGGAATTTTCAGTAAATAGCAAAATTAACAACTTTTTGCATGTTCAGTCGTCGATCGTTGCACGCAGCCAAACAGGTAATAAAGGTTGCCACAGGGCGAGCAGATAAAGGTAGCGTAAATTTATTTCAATGCTTTTTAACGAGGTTAAGGTGTCTTTGTCAAGCGGAGAATTCTGAACAACAGTAAAGATAGAGTTCGTTAGGATAAGGGCGCAGCCTTAGTGAGTTATATTGATAGGAAACCCATGTTACTGTGAACATATATTTTGTTTCCTTAGGGCTGACCATCAGCCAACATTTAACGTCCACGATAGCTGTTTTTGCATTACTTCGTAAAACGGACCCCATATAAATGTAACTATGCACCGGCAGGGATCGAACCCGTGCACCTACGTGTCTCCTCCGGTCGCAAAGCACATACGAATGCACCACGCCACCGAGCTCAACGTGTTACTTTGAGCGTCCTATCCAAGTACGATTTTTTTGAGTAGATCTGTACTGTAGTAGATCTGAGTAGTTCTATGAAGTAAGGCCTGACTTTAAAACATTTCGCTATTTATTGTTTATTTCTTAAGTAAAGGACGTCTATGAAGGTATAGATTTGTAATGCCAAACTGTCATTTCGAATCAGTGACATAGCTGGTTATCATTGTCAGGTAAAACGAATATTACTATTACTACTTCCAAGAAGGAATCAATTCTTACTCCTAGAGGATTTGAGGTGAGGTGCAACATGTAGAGTACAGCCATACACCACCACTCTTCTAAGATAGTCGATATCAATCATTTGGAGGGGTCTGAAGATCAGAGAGCTTCAAATACAGGGTGCACCTTTATGGCTCGGGCTAATCCGCTATTAAGATTGTATAATTACGTTGACAACATGAACGAACGACGTCGACGCAAAAAGATGTTCTCTCAGCTATATCGACCATTTCATAGGATTGATCTGGACGAGACAACAACATCTTGCCATTAATGTGTGTGAACACTTCAACACCACCATCATCCACCAACATCAAAGTACTAACCTCCAATAGACTCCAATAGTAATACATGTATGTAAATACCAGATGATGATGACCTCAAAAATTAAATATTCTCTAAAAAAACAGAAATTTTGTCGATTTTCAGACATTATAGCTGTTCCTACTTATCGGCGGAGCGATCGGATTTGATCGCGTAGTGGGCGACCTCGGTTCGGCGGTGTCCAGCGGATGACTCCGTTGGCCATCAGTGACTTCTGCGGCAACCACAACCTCCGTTTCCGTAGCCGTATTTCGTCGGTGCATACGGCCGCTATCCTGACCTCGTTCTGGGATAATCGCCACAAAGTATCGTCGGCCATCCGCCGCGTCCGCTGTGATGCCAGCTCCATCAGCAATACCCCTCTCCACGCCGCCTAACCCCAACCTCATCGCGACCGAGGTAAGCAATCGTGTCGAAGTCGTGGTTGTTGAACCGCAACAATGCATGATAACCAATCCGCTTAGACCTCGGCTACAAATAGAACCAAAGCGGAGAGAAAGATATGTAGGAAAAACTGGCCGACAAACTTTCAACAAGGTTTGCGGAACGCGGTTTGCACCGGGGGGCAATTTTACGCAGTTAGCTTGCCTATGATTCTATTTTTTCTATTTATTATTCTTTAGGGTATACGTGAACTGGATTAAAACTTTTGATTGCATCGTCTGCATACAAAGCGGGAAAAATAGGCATTGTCTAGTAGACGCTACGGAAGCATAACAAGCTTACGGGATCTAGGTTTGCAATAGTTACTGACATTCGTGCCTGGCGTTCGCATGCGCCTTGCGTCGAGAAAAGACACTTAGGTGCGCGGCTTGAACTTTGCCGTTGCTCAGGTAATGCAACAAGCGGTACCGTCCATGTCAAACGTTGGGTGATGGCCAGCCTTGAGAAAATTACCGAAATTTTTATCAACAATACAAAGTGAAATAGACTCGGATTATATGGATAATCTCAGACCTTCGCTTGTTCGAGACCCGACTGGCTGAAACGTCGACATGGCATGCATACGAGGAATGGCCATGACATGAAACTGACGAATATCCGAATAAAGATGTGCCTAGCGCGTAACGAACCGAAGAAGAGGTAGCAGAGACGAATGCAAGTTAATCACACAGTCGCGCACCCAAAGGTCCGATTCCTGTGAATAGTATAATATTGAATCAAACAGTAAAATGACAGCACTTATATTTGTTTCAAGGCACACCCTACCGTTTCGTCGTCGTTCAGACACGACACAATTGATAAGCATGGAGTGCCTTTCTCTCGCGCATATGGAATTTTTTCTTTGTCTGCGAGAATCAGCCCAACTGCGTCACGTTCGAGTGGCGATAATGGTGACAATACATGAAAAATGTTTAGGACACTGGCAAGCAGCGGTTCCTCTAGAATTTTCATGTGAGCATATACTACGGTTGAACCTTAATAGAAGTGCGAGAATCATGTGCTGGATACCCGAGCGCATATTGATATTCTACCTATAAATATTCCTTTTGCTGGACCTAACGAGCCTATATACATTACAAGACAGGCATGTCAAGCCACAAGCTTAATACAGTGCAACATATAAACTGATATCACATGATGTCTGTATGGCATAACAGTGTCACGTTGAGCATGCCATTAGCGGAGAGGACGCATCTTAGACGAGTGATGGCAACAAAGCTATTCGTACCAAACGTGTTTGCAATAAAACTCACGATTCCTGTCCTTAGCACGCCTACCTTGGCGAAGGCTTCTACCTGCACACGTTCCACACCGACTTCTTCTTTGTCTAATTCTAAATCGTCGCAAGTATCAGCGCTGCATTATCGGGAAAAATCAAATTCGGGTCGCGCAACATGTAGGCCGGTACGGACACGCACTATAAACTCAAGCAATTTGGCGCAGGACGAAAAGGCGCAGGACCTTTCTAGATAGGGGCAAATTTCACAGATCGATTGACTCTGCGGGAAATCTCGTGTCCTGCGTTTCGATCTCGACGCCAATCGGCCATGTCCTACGAATCGGCCCGGGTACTCGCTGTCGTCGGCATTTTATATGCGTCAGCCTAATTTGTATTAGTATTGACTATCTGGCTACCAGACCACCAGACTCTATTGATGCTCGCTTTCCTAACTCTTCCGTGCGACATCCATAGCATTTCTGCTGACCGTTGTACCAGCTATAGCCGCAGATAGAGGGGCGGGCTACCTCGACCTAGACACCCATACGTGTAATACTAGCAATAACTAGAAAGGGTTAGGGAGAAGGGGGATAGAATGTGGATTAAGTTAGCTCTCATTTCGGCTGACCCATATAGCTCTACCACGCGGTATTTGCTCGTAATATTTATATGATCTGACAAGGTCACTTGAAACTCTCACCACAATTAGGATTCCATTGACGAATAAAGAAGTTCTAATGTTTCACTGTATATATGTGCATTTTACGCAAAATAATTGATATATATATATATATATATATATATATA
>MNPL01000845.1:19811-38591 GCA_002081605.1 Tropilaelaps mercedesae | reverse complement strand
ATATATATATATATATATATATATATATATATGCAAGTTGTAATAGTGTATAGGAAAAAGTTGGCATTTCGAACATCACCATATTGGTTGCCACTATGATGTAATAGAATAATCTGTATATAAGTGTGTCGAACAAGCTATCCATAAAGCTGTTTTAAAGTGTATCAACATTTTGAAAGTAAATTGGAAAGTCACGGTAAATATGAAACAAGAAAATGCCAATCAATCAGACAAGCACGCAATCAATTATAGTTACCAAATCGTTACGTGACGGAATGAAAATAAATGATGGAACCTCCATTGGAACGAACATTGAATGTGCTGTCAGAAACGAACTTAAATTTTAAGCGCTTTTCACACATAAGTGTTCGTTACTTCTCGATGACATATTTAAATGTCTTTGAACACCTTTTTTCTTGATATTTCAAAATTTAAAACGACAATGGAGTTTCCATGGAGAATCAAGACAATATATGATTATGCAGTTACCTGTTTTGTAAAATAATTATGTTAAAGCTGTTGTTTATATTATATATCAGCAAGATTATCAACCTTAGCACGCTATTTTTTAATATTTGTAGCAATGAGGGTTTAAAGAAGCAAAGCAAACTTCAAAAATTAATGTTAAAACTATATATATGTCACCCGCTATACTTTTCGAGAACTGGTAATCTACTGAAATTAACAAGTATTTATCATTTAACAAATGAACGGATGATGAAACGGATAAATAGAGGAAATTCCACAATTTGGCGTTTTTTTCTTAAAGCACACTCAATGCCCATTCCAATAACGTATCGATTTGTTGTTGTCGACATAAACGCAAGCAACATACAAATGTGCGTGACACATGTCAGAAACGCTAGAAACTGATAGCATCGCACAGGCACGTTTTCGAATGCCATCTTTGAAGAGAAATTACTGAGATTCAACTGACTTTCAATCAAATGCAATGTTCAGGCATAAGACCCCCATGGTTTACCCTACGTTTCATACAAGCGGAATTACGTACATCTTAGTCGAATAAAATATAGCGGTGCAAGGCTTGCACCACATGCGGAGTTCTAAGAGATTAGCTCCTTATAATCGCATGGTTTATTTATCGCACCAATATGGCGCAAAAAGGCAGTTACGTCATAGTAGGAGCAAGGCTAATAATAACAACAGTAAACGTCTATCAGACCTTTGAGTCATTGCATAGTATTAGATAATTTGAGGCGATAGATAGTGCTGTACAATTCACATTCGGAAAAACTGCTTTAGCGCGCGTGTGAGATTATTACAGCGCGGCACACGATAGATGTTAAAAATCACGCCCATCATTTAGTTCTCTCTGACTAGTTTTCCAATCGCTAAATAAATTATCTCGAGGCAGAGACCACAGTGAATCAGTACAAAACGCGTGAAAACTCTGTCTTTGAAGAAACCTTTGCTTCTAAACAAGTAGAAGGTTAGCCACACAAACGGCATGTTAGTAGTAAGCTATCTTCCGCTTTTTTGTGGAACTCCTGAGCGGGATCGACTGCTTTGCTGAAAAGGATTTTATTAACCAACCCAGCACGCTAAATTATTTCACGATAAGTTACACTATTTGCCACAGCTTGCTATATAGTTTGCCGTTTCGGAAATCGTGCAGGCATTTATTAGGAATACTAAATATGTTGACTGTTCTATAGAGTTAGCTGGCCCGACAGCCAGCAATAGATGAGCACAGTTTGTGAAATAGTTTGAGGAGTCAACTTATCACGTAAATTATCAGTTTACATTATCGGTAGTTGTGGTTAGAACTCAAATCCGCCTCTTTGAGGAAACAGGCTTTTTTTACATGGAGTTTTTACACAGATCCATGAAAGAAGCACACAAAGAAAGTCATATCAAAAGGCAGTGGTAAACACAAAATACCTGTCAAAGTGCCATTGCATTGCGTATGGTTGGTAGTAGAGATTTTCGGCGATGCAGAATGAGACAGTACATCCGAGGCTCGTAGACGTGAAAGGCTATTGATGGCGCAACAGTTCGCCAGGTTGACTGTCGCTGCCGTTATGTAAGCACCATCCGTTTTTGGAAAAACCCAACTATATTGACTTGTCGGTAAAATTTCGCATGCATCACCGTGGCCTTTAACTAAAGGCGAATTACTACACCATCCTAAAGCAGCCTTCTGCAAAAACACCAAATTCTATTTTAGATTGCGAATGTTTAGCTAGTATCTCGCGCAATAAATGTATGGGAACTGATTCAAGCGACAACCGGAAAAAATGAGAAAAATGAAATATCGGTTTAAATATATAATACCACATAGTTCCGGTCTTTAAGAAAGTTCAGCCGAAATTCACAGTATTGACCCTAAGTTAAAAGACTTTGAATGTGGCGGAAAATAAGACCCATGTTTAGAAACCATTTTTAGAAAAAATGTCATGCCTTACTTTTGCATAATTTTATGCTAGTATGCTGCAACAGAAAACCTCTTGTTTTAAGTTCTAGGTTTCCGAAGCTTTGTTGAATAGAAGCTATCTTGAGATCATGTGCACGTCAGTAATTTATCTTCTAGTTAGCTTCCGGAGACGACACAGTTAAGACATTAATATGATTAATTACATATATTGATATGATTAATTACATATTCCAGGAATTATAGTTTTAACGATAAATTTCGTTACAGTAGCTACATCTGGCAAACTTGGGATTTTATTCACCTTTTTATTTAAAGCAACGACGTGAGATCTACGTTGTGCAAATATTTGCATTTGTTTATTACTACTCATACGATCTCTGTTGGTTGACTTGTGCTGTACGTCTGCCTGTTGTTGCGCTGATTGCTGCTGTTGCTGCGGCAGCTGGCCCCAGCCTTTAATAATGGGGCCTTCTCCGACACCCCAATGTTCATCAGGCTGATTTTGTTCTATGGTCGCGTTAGAACTGACAAAACCCTTCATTTGTCGCAGCAGATTTGCAACAACAGTTTTGCTCATCGCAGGAGTCGAGTTGCTGTCAACGTTTGTCCAATCCTTAATGTGGCCATATTCAGGTGTACTTAGATTTCGCCCATTCCTAGAATCCTTAAAGTGCCAACCACAATCACCTGCTCTTGAGACGGTAACCTTTTCCTGGTTCGACCTAAAAGTCAAATACCAAAACTTCATTTAAAAAATAGTCGCCCCAGATAGCAAATCCAGTGCATTATTTTTTAGACATTAGACTAACAGTAAATGTCAGGTAGATCGTCAGATTAGCTAAGTAACGCACGTACAGGTGATAGCGCCGGCCAGTCCGAAGGTCGTTGGTGACAGCCTCTTTCAAACAAAGTAAACAATTAATTTTCATTTTTATGCAACAAAGTGCACGTATATGAGGCCAGAGGTACTCCGAACTTAAAACGAACTGTATCCCCAAAAGATTTAAATATATTATCAACAGACATGGTGGTAAACGTGCGTTCGTTAGAGCATGCTTCCTCATGGTTTTCATTTTAAAAACCATAGATATGGATAAAATAACTTACTATCAAGCATGAAGGCATAAAACTGACTGTGTTGTTACTTTATTAGGGATATATATATATATATATATATATATATATATATATATATACCACACTGCCTATTACCAAAGCCATCTCATTACCTTCGAAAGGCTTAATTGCGAATGTAATAAGATATTTTAGTCATGCACATAAATATTATAGTAACTGAGGTGCATAATACAGGTCAAAGATGATAGTATGAGACACACGAAAATACAAAATACGGAATAGGGTCACATCTTTTCAAAAGCTCAGCTGGATACAACATTTATAAAACTGTACAATAGCTTTTGTTGTTTTCAATACATACTAACGTTTTCACCTTCTTCACCCACTTTTGTAGTTGTGTCTGTTCAGTGTAGATAAATGTAGACGTATAGTGCGTGGACGTACACATTAATAGACAATCATGATCAAAACTATCTGGCTTTAACCTAAGGTCGGCCACTATTATAATACCTGCAGCAACATCCTGATGTACCTCCTTACGATTATCTTTTACACCCAATGCAGTCCATATTGCAGAGGCGTTACCGATTCTTTAGATGAATACTAGGGTATATAAGAAATTACTGGAAGTGGGAATAGTACACGTATATAAGGATGATGCAACTTACCTAACGCATTTGTTGAATAAATAACCTGTGCGAAACTTTCATTTTTTAATGTAATTCCCATTCACCCGTTTATTATCATCAATCACAACTCAGGGTTTCAGGACAATTCAAATTACAACATCGTGTCCTTGCGAAATAGGAGCAAGAAGAGCTTGCATTTTATTGGACATGCTATCTTATATTCATATTTTCCAACACTTTTGAAGCTAAGTAAATCTAACTTGAGGCCATGTGCTCCGCGTACCAACAACGTAGGCTAATCCTTAACTTATTAAAGGTTTACTCTTTATCGAAGCCACCATTATCTCAAATTACAAAAATATTAAGAGATCCATTTACGGGTATAGCTTTGAATAACCGTATATAGATAGATCTAAGGTCAATAACATTAGATAATTCTATAAATTGTACGTACATTCGTCCAGTTGCTTACAACATCAAGGATACTAAGCAGCTTGAAAGTCATTAGGTTGGGAATGAAAAACCTTGTTAACCACGCAATGTCTCACAAGCTCACCATCGCGTCGTGATCTACTCGAGGATGAGCACGCACTGATCGTCGACACTGCCCAAAGGCCGCGCATGCGTATGAGTATATGAATATGGGCAAATGTGAATTACCCTGAGCAGACGGCAATTTGGCAGTTATCAGGGTAAACAATATGCACAAAATCAACGAGCTAGTAGTGACATCAAATTACAAACATAGTTCCTCCTTGATATTACTAATGCATTCTTTACGTCAATGGAGTTAAACTGACAACTGTTTACAAATTGTTCGCTCGTGTAACATTTTCCGTAAGAGTTACATTCTGCATTGTACGTTGCTCGCATTTCATATTTGTGAGCATCGCTTACGGGGAAGGCGAAATGCATACGGAATGGTAGAAGTTACACTGATTATCCATTCGTGTGTCCATTAAACCTGGAGACCCTCCCCGATTTGAGCTGGGAATTGCTTCTCGCAGTGTTTTGAGTAACTCAAAGTGCAGAGATTAACGCGTACAAAAATTGTGCCCTTGAACGCATAAATATGAGAAAGCACGTAAATTCTTGTATAACGGACAGTGTTGACGGGCACATGCTTAGCGTCAAGGCAAAGAATAAACATGAGAAAGCACGTAAATCCTTGTATAACGGACAGTGTTGACGGGCACATGCTTAGCGTCAAGGCAAAGCATAAGTTTGTGTTTTCTTGAGACAACAAGTGGACCCTGACAGGAAAACTGATAGGTTTAAAGGACTCAAGGTGACATTAAGCTAATTCTTAGATTCGCTACTTTGTTACTGAGAATGTTGGGCACTTACTTCCCGATAAGGGTTTCTATGTTAAAATCTGCTGTCGAAATTCCTATATGACAGAAATAAGAAATACTCAAGTCCTACAAATAATATAAACCGTTTCCTTGTTCAATAAAAAACCAATGGTCCCTATATGGTAGTAATACAAAAACAAGAAGAAATACGCCGTTATCCTAATCTAAATATAGAAAAACATTACGCCTGCCAATTTTTCGTGTATTGTTTTTATTGATTCGGAATGTGTACATTAATACTAAATCCGGTTCCTCCGGATTAAGTTACGGGTACATGCCATTTTAGGTATAGGGGTCATAACGGCCATACTAGCTTCATTGTACTTTGTGGTGTACACCAGCAATAATTCGTTCTATTAAGATCAAATGCGTGCAAAAAGTAGGAAGCGCAAGTTTCACAAATGAATTATATACAATGTAGAGGTTTAGCTTATATGTTTGTCTTTACTGTAAAGAGCAAGCTCTTAGTGTTCTTAGACACAACACTCAGTAGTCAATGTTAAGTGATTAATAAAAAACAAAAGGGCAGAAATTTTAGTGAAAGTACTTCGAACATGTTCACACATGTCGCACAGCAGACCACAGGATCAAAAATCGCAACATAAAAAGTTATTTTTCCTTATTTTGCTACACAATGGAGCTCCCCAATTATTTGTTAAATAGTAGACGGCTTAGAAGACTACAAGCTAACCAGTTTTTATGATCTGCTGCCACATTCGGATGATATTCGTACATTAAAGCCCTTCAGAGGCATTATATAATTGGTCGTTTTTATTTTGAAATAAAATTGTATACTTTTACTTAATTTTTTTGCAAATAAACTTATATACTTATATACATACTTTTTTGTTTTCGGCATATTGATAATGATTTGCAATGATTCTATATAGGTGCAGTAGGCATGAACATTATAGCGTGTGGTCTCATGGTCACTTAAGGTGTTACTCAAAAGATAGTATTTTTAGTCTTCTGCAATATCTCGAAAAATAAAATAATTATTTGCTTGGTGTTTAAAAACTTAATTTATGATTTGCTTTACGCTAAGACATAAATAGTGATTTTAATATTTTTCTAAATAATTGTGCCGCAAAACATGCAAATTGGATTATTTGTATGAAGTGAGCAGGTTATTTTCTCGAGCAAGGTTATTGTTTTAATGGATTTGGCCTTAGTGATAAAGCGGTGGTAATACGGCTGTGGATCACTGCGTTGAGCCGGCATCAAATGAGCGTCTGTTAAGAAGTATGGAAAGATTTGCGCTTTTTAAATGTGCCAACACCATTAGTTCAAGTTATGCACAAACTCTAAAACATGTCTAAAAAATTTACGTATGGTAAAAATTATGCCTAATACCTTGCATACGAGCGGACGTTGATACAAGACTAGAAAAGAATCTAACACAAGATAATCAATTAACAGAATAACACCGGCAGAAAAATATTAGTTTTTTTAACTGTATTATTACAGCGAATGTGTGCGTAGCATAATCCAATGAAAAACGAATGGCTGACGTCTTATAGTTCTCAATTAATAATGCCAATTTGTAAGTTCACGGTGCAATCCCGTTTAGACCGGTTTGCACCGTGAACTTGTGAGAACACTACAAGGCTGACTTTGCAAATGAAAGCAAGAATGGAAACATGTGTGTTGGGCAGAACTAATCGATGTGTTATTACCGCTAATTTTGCTGTTATGCTGTTATGGGTATCCTATTACGTGAATCTTAACTTACGTAGTTTTGTGCCAAAGCAAAGTAACTGCCTATAATAAAACCGTCCAAAGCGATTTGCGCATATCGCTCAGTGCATGTTGACTGTATTAGAAGCTAAAACTTTTTGGAGCCCAAGCATTTTAGGTTCACTAATTGTTCCAGTGAATCGATAAGTCGAGCCTTGTTTTATTTTACTAAGCGTTACGTTAAATAGGTGTGTTTTATTACAGATGTTTTGTTTCCTAGTCTTTCAGAAAAATAATTCGCTAATGTTGAGTTTTTCCTGCGGCGTGGCTATGACGAGTAGCATTTTCGATTTATACACCTAAGTCTTAACAAGCATAAAGGTACAACTTAAACATGTGCTCCTAGGCACTTAATTTATGTTGAATCCCACCTTCTCTGACAAACCCATGAGATAAAGGGGCAGCAAATATGCTACGTGGTGGCCCTATACCATAACACGAATATTTAAACATCCAGGTATTCTGCGAATTCATAATTTAGAGTTGTAACGTAAAATAAATGAAAACACTTGTGATAAGTTTCAAGGCAAACATCAGTATTTGAAGGAGAGTTGACGTTCCCCTATGCTTCTTTCTACTGCAACGAAAAACGTATATCAACCAAGTGATAAACCTGTTATTTAAATTATTATTGCAAATTAGATCTTGTCGGTTACTTGCATATTTGCACTGTGTTTAAGAAAGTCTCTTTTGAGGGGTCTCCTTTGATTACATTTTGAATTTTTATGTAAATGTAATATTACAATTCCCTTAGATCAAACGGATGCTAACAGAAGTAAACCAGTATTACTCATACATGAACATATTATTCAAGCGGGTTGTCACACCTTTGTCATGTACGAAAATATTTTTTGGATATTCGAGCCACGAGGGACATAGTTTAGTAGATTGCGCTTTTTACTTTCTCGTATTATATTGCCTAAAGTTGGAGTAAATCTGTTTGTTCTACGTTTGTCAGAAATGTTATAATGTAACGTGTGTCCGCGACTTTCACTACATAGACGGATGACACTGATAAGACGTTACTTTAGTTTGTGTCACAACAGTGATTTTTACATATCACTTCGGCAACCGGTGGAGAGAACCAGGTTGTATCTTTTCCTGCTTGGAGTCTACCCAGAACCCTGTACACCTTTTTATTTGCTTTGTTTATATCATGTATATAACATAAAAATATATGCAGAAAATACTTAACATTTTTTCTCCTTCGTTTCTGGCTTCTGCTTCTGTATGACTTCTTTGCAAAGCCCACGACACTATACCACATTTTTGGGTATTCGAGCATCACCTTTATAATTCGCTCTACCTCCCCTTTTCTTCTTTGATTATTCTTGCCAGTTCCTCTCCTTCGTTTGCAAAACCGATGCATAAAATCAGCATGCGGTCGACCTTGCCTTTCTCCCTCGTGTTAAAGCAAAAGCTGTTTAATATGGCTGCCTTCATTATTTGTGCTATGTATGATTCGAAAGACTTGTGTCCTGCCAGCAGCTGAGTGAGATGGAAGCTTCTATTGATAGTGGCACCTGTCTCGATTGAATTGACCTTGTTCCTATCAACAGCAGCGTAGTTTGTAAGTGAGATTTGGTAGCCACAGACATGATTTGTGCTTCTCGTGCTGTTTAGGTTATATGACTTTCATATTATATGTGTTACGATTTATTATTATGGGATGATATTAGTATTATTTGTGCAAGTTTTCCTACTCTTTTTATCGTCGTAGCATACCATTTTCCGCCGCTCGACTGTTGTTAGGTAAGCTTCTTCCTTTTTTCTTGTCCTTTCCCTAACCGCCAATCGCCCTTTCAGTCAAATATTGTCAGTCGTCAGCCGTTAATATCTCTCGTTTTGCAGCGCTGTGAGATTTCGGCGCAGATGAGTATCGTGTCATTTGTTTTAGAAGCTTTTTCATCGTTTACGCATCTCTATGCGAGAATATCTCCCGACAATTCCGCTCAGCTATTTATTTGATCTTTACTGTGAAAGATTATTATTTTAAATTCTGAGTTATTTGTTTTCTCTCGGTTACTCTAGTTATTTTAGTCAGTTAGTTTTAGCTTATTTTATTGTCAATCTTTTGGAGTCCCGGACCGCTTCCTCCTTCCCATTTCTTATACCTCAATTTTTTATTCCGTCCCTCAAACAACCCCCTAATCGCCCCAGATCAGTGTTATCAGTGTCAGAAGTAAGATTTTGCACCGCCTAATCCTCTTGCCGTTTTTTCAGTTCGTTTTTTGCTCTTACGAGTCACCTCAGTAGTTGCTTGACCTTTGCCCTCTATCGTTCGCACTAATTTTAATTGCCTAACTGTGGGTACGCTGAACATACGGATCCATCATCAGAGCGGAAGAATTTGCTAACACTATCGTAGAGGTAGCGAATCAACTGAAAACTCGACCACCAGCGTGCCGCGCTCACTATGACAGTGTTAATCTTTGTCTCGAAACGCGAGTAGAGTACCTAACGAAAATCACCCAAATTACTCGCGTCAAAAATCACCCAGAAGGTTGCTTTATACCGATCCAATCTCATTGATTTAGCCGTGACATAATTCATGATCGAATCGCTTTATATCCTATGCTGCAAGGAAAAAATTAGATCATGCGAGCGTATATAATAGAAAAGGCAGACCTTGCCCAAACATCCAGCATTCCCTGCCAAAAAAACATACTGCCACTGAGTTCATAACCGATATCGATCGGATGGCGCACATCAAATGTGTTCATCGTACCCTCACGCCCGGTGCGACTCGACAACCACGTATTCGGAAAGGTGGCGACCTTTCTTACAATGCCCATTTTCGCGGCACCGGTCACGGAGTTGACCGGCGATCTCATTCAATGCCTTCATTCCCGGTCAAGTGTCACGATTGTGGACGTGCAGGTCACTCTAGTCAAGATTGTCCGTGTCTTCGAGGGCGTCAGTCACTGACGCCGTGTCCCGGGAATAATTGATGTTTGTTCAATCATCAACCGTTGCCCCATTATATTCAGTGTGGCCGAATTAGTCCTCCAGCTCGGGACTGTCACTGCCAGATGAACGTTTCACGACCAGCCGAATCTACATCCTCTCCGAATAACCTTCAGAATCAAGATCACGCCATGAACGAAGCTAAGCTACACCATTGGGCAAAGGTAAATACGTCAAGAAATGTCTTCAAACTACGACGTCTCCAATGTAAACGAGTCGCTCGACGCCTAGGATTAACGGTACGTTACAATGAAGTTCCTTTCCTTGGCACCGGTGGCGAGACGATGTTGGCCACATACGCCCTGGGCCATGCGATGCTGCAGTCACTGTGGACCGGCGAAGTTTGTTCTGAAAATGTACAAAGTCTTTTAATACCCGGGATCCACCCCGAGGGGATTTGCGTCGGGCGATCATTCCTAAATGACTCAGACTTTGTCTTCACAAAGAACGGCAGAGATTCATTAGGATCCGTTGAGCAAGGCCTTCAAGCATTGAAATCGACTTGAATGATTGCAGTCTTCTCAGAAGAAGTGCAACCCGAACCGTGCGCGGCAGCAATAATCGATGTGCACACTCAGCTAAATTGCGCATTATTGGTGCGAGCAATTACTACATATTTTGTCTTTTATTCCGACGAGCAGGAAAGGTAGTACTTCCAATAGCCAACCATTCCGCCAGCCCGATGCGATATTAGGTGAAAAGAGGTGAGCCTCTTTGTACTTGTCATGTGGTGGCAAAACGTAGCTACGCAGCAGTCGTAACAGACATCGAAAAAATTACTGCAGCACAAGGAGATAGATACTACTAGCGTATGCTAAACGAAGTATGAAGTTATCATCGGTTAAGGTTTGGCGGACATGACAGAATAGTAGCGCTAGTTGATTACTTTCCGAATGTATTTTAGTTTACCTTGCAATAGTTAGGGTTATACCACACGAATGGAGACATCACTGAATCTTAAACCGGGTCATTTGCCCGATAGATTGAAACTCAAGCGATTGGTATCTCCGGATAAGAAATTCATGGAAAAGTAGATTTGAATGGAGAAAAGCATTGTGGCGGATACTGTAAGCCCATGTTCTATCCGTGCCTTTGTAGTACCTAGAGCTTATGTCGATAAGGCTCCTTAGAAGCGAGAAGTTGTTGATGTTCCTTGCCAGAACGACTGCACTGTTAACGTACACTGACACTTACCTAACCTCGAGGACGAATTGTTGTATTTATGGAACGCGAATTATTTCTATCAACTCGATTTCATGAAGGGTTTCCTGCAAGTCCCCTTGTCTCCAGAATTAGGAGCCTTAATTAGCCGTCCATTTGTATACCTGGCTCCAATAGGTGGTTTACCTGGATGTTTTTTGAATTGACAAGTGGACTCGCTATTATCAATCATTCAGTACTCTTGTTCTCGGGTTTCCCAGGCAAAAAAAGCTGCTTATATTTTTTTGACGACTTTTTAATAAAAGGAAGTTCGATTGAATATTGGGTGTTCTGGAAGAGGTATTCGAGCGTTTCAAAGAAGGTGTTAATTCGGAAGGACAGAAGTTGTATGTATGGGCTTTCGGATGAAAGATTGGCAGTTCAACCAACCGAAAATAAGATGTTTCCCACTACTCAATTTCTACTTCTTGTTTCGTCCACATAAGGACGTCAATGTCTATCGATTTCTTCGCCGTTTCATCATGGATTTCGCATAAATAAGCCTGGGGTCGCGTTAGTTTGGAGAGCCCCGCAATAGAATACGATTGATCGAATCAAATTTCAGAGTCTCAACCTTCAGTTTTTTTCGGGTTGGTTTGAGTAAGCACTTGATGCTCACACGGTGCGGAGACCCGTAAGCCCCCTAAAACTTTCATCCACCGTCTGCTACTGCCTTGCCTCGACCCAAGGATGGTCCGAAAGCTTATCATCACTTAATAGAGCATCAGTTCCCCCTTCGGTTCCTCCCTCAGGAATCCTCTAGATCTCCTCCCCAGGAGGCCCCAGCAACTTTCGCCCGGCAACTCTGGCCCGTTTAGCCTTTTCCAGTGCCTTCCTATCTTTCACAATGGCGTTGAACTACCGTGTTCCGTTCCGCCAGACTCGCAGCAAAATAGTCATATGGTCCAGCATCTGTTTTACCGATGTTGGCCGAGGCAATTCCTCTATGTCAGTTCCTCTTACCTCGACCACGGAGGGGCACTGTAGAAGCGTGTGTTCGACGCCGTTTTTAGGGCTGACCATCAGGCAACATTTAACATCCACGGTACCGCTTTTGCATAACTTCGTAAGGCGCACTCCACAAACGTAAATGTGCAATGGCAGGGATTGAACCCGTGCATCTACGTGTTTCCTCCGGTCGCAAGGCGCACGCGAGTACACCAGACACCGAGCTCGCGCCTGTGTTTTCAGTCTCGCACCTATCCGTGTCAAATTCCCCAGTCTTTACCATTGGGGTTTGGAACTCTCCATGGCCTGTAGGGGCCTGGGTTACCACATACGTCAGCTCACTGCTGTTGTCCCGCACCGCTTAAGGTCCGGGATTAAGAACTGGGTTCACTTGAGAACTTCTCCGTAAATTCCCTGCCTGACCATTCACTCTGCCACTCATTGATGGTGGCGTTTTTCGCCGCTGTTGGATCCGGCTGATTGTCGAGGAAACATGAGATCCGCTTTCTGATCAGCAAATCCTATGGCACCATCTTGGCCAAGAGAGTGCTACCTCGGTCGACACAGTCTGTACGATCGGTTTACCTTGATCGCCAGGGTCCGTGTGCCAACCTAACACGGTCGCGATTCACTCCTGCCATCAATTCCATCCATACGCACGTTCCATATAGAACCATTGACTCTCCCACGGACGCCGCGGACCTTCTGTTTCCGTCAGTTGCTTCACCGATCTTGGGCATCAATTGTGCTACGTTCAGGGTTACCTACCACAGATTGGCCGCCACGTGCTTTACGCGGGCGCTGCCAGTAAGCCCAGTGTCGAGAATAACACCGGTACCTACCCGAGTTCTTCAGCGCGATGGGGTGCCCAGCCAATTCCAGCCGGAGCTCCCCCGACTGTTTGCGGTCTGTTAGGAATAGGGTCTTTTGCGGGGCGAGTTGCAGATGGTTTTGGGCCATCCACTCGTTAATCCGCGCTAGAGCTTCATTGGCTCTTTCCTGTAGTGTCCTCTGCTATCGAAGAGTCACCAAGGAGATCGTCCGCATAGGCAAGAATTTCAACGCCCTGCGGCACCCCTTGAGTTCCAACGCACCGTCATAGGCCAGATTATACGGGTCTTGGACCGGTCCCGTGGACTGGGCGAGACTGGGCAAGCGTACGCGAGCAGCGAGCGTTTCATGGGATGCGATAATATCATCCTCCGCAAATACGGCGTTATCCACTTTCTGCGTAACGAGCGCATCAGAACCTTCCAGTTCATGGAAGTAAACGCGTTCCTGACACTTACAAGAATGAGCAGGATAAACAATTTCGGTTTCGAGGTCTTCAGTCTATTCTCAAACGCCCGTCCCGAGACTTTTTTCAGGACCTGGAGAGTAAATCTGCCCCTGCAGTTGTAACACACTGTCAGATCCGACAGGACCGGTCGAAGAATCTCTTCATTTACTCTTGCGGCCAGGACGTCTTCGAAGACTCTACCCGCTGCGGCAAGCAGACATACCGGGTGGTAAGAAACTGCTTCCGTTTCTCTTAGTTTTAGAAGTACGATCGGCCACACGCGTTTCCATATTGACGAACACCAACACTCCGCAAGCAGCTTGTTGGCCAGAGTCGAGAAAAACATCGGCCACTACATGACTAGGAACTTTGTAGCTCCTGAAAGAACCCTATCCGGACCTGATGCTTTCCTGGGTGCCAGGCGTTCGGCCGCCTTCGCCATCTCGTTCTTCGTCACCTCCGGAATATTTGCGTCCACTTCGATCACTTTGTACCCCTCCACGTGAGTTAATCTGCGGATCTCGGAATCCAAAACTTCCAGCGGTAGTTTAGAGACACGGTGGTAAGGCAGTCCCTATATGCCTGCCTTGACGGCACCGATAGCTCTTTCCAGTTCTGTTTCTTACTTCACAGTATAAGGTGACGGAGTTCCTTCGTGGCGCTCTTGTACCGGGCTAGCGGGATTCCCAGGCGCCCTAGACGCTCGCCGAAACGTTGCGCGCCGATCTTCTCCGCAGGCATGTTCGCTTTCCCATAACTGGCCTACGCAGCATCACGCACTGGAATGTCGTCTCTCCGATCTTTTCGGTCCACCAGTACTTAGGCTTACTGTTCGATCGCGGATGTATACTTGTCCGAGAGTCTGCCCCTGCAAAAGCGCACGTCTGGATCTGGGAGATTTTGGCTGCCGTGATCTCCTTGGCGTAAACATCCTGGCAGCTCTCGTCCAGTGCCCGTCTGAGCTTAGGCAAATCAAGGTGGCGCATCTGCCATCGCTTATTTAGGTTAGTTGGTGGTAAGGAAGACATCTCTACCTGGAACGTTATGTGCCTTTGGTTACTTAACGTGTCCGAGGCGTTGATGCACCTGTCCTCATCCACCACATTTGTGTGACAGGCCTCCTTCTTTTTCTTTTCCTTTTCCTTTTCCGTCTCCTCCGATGGAGTTTATTACTCAGTTTGTTTTGTCTCCCTGGGCGTAGCTGATTTGTCAGCCAGCTCCTTTTTTTAGCCCCGCTTTGGCGAGCCTTTCAAAGGCCTTCTGGCAGACCTGGCAGCGTGAGTTTCCGGCGCGACATCTAATCTTCCGGAACGTACGGCATCTAGACTGGCTCGGTTTGCACGCTGCCGTCTTGTGAGTTTCTTTGCCGCAGTTAAACCATACTTACTCCAGTGACTTCTCGGCTGCACAAGTTCGTGTAATGGGCCTTAGCCCTTGGCGGCAGAAGTAGACTCTGCAACCACTTTGTGGAACGGCAGGTCTTGATCCTTATGCACATATTCCCCTCCGCTATTAATTTCTCGGCAGCAACAGAGGACGACCGGATCCTAGCCAACGGTGCCCCATGCTGGCACTGAAGAAATCGCAACAGCACAGGAAGAAAATTATCGCAATAGAAGAAGATGATATTAGAATCGTTGAAAGATTTTGAGGAGGCGGGCTTTTTTTTGCGACGGAGAAACTCATGAGCACCCGGCTTCACAACAAGGTATACGCCGGGTAGTGTGGGACTTCCGCCGCCTGATACACATCACATTTTTTTCAACATTACTTCTGCCAACGAGTGTGTTTTGAATCACTTGGCCAGGCTCCCGTTCCGCACTGTTCCTAATCGCCCCATGTTCCTTTTTTCCCTTAGTACTTTTTAATTTCGCCCACAGCTGAGGAGGCGGGCTGGTAACCTAAAGGTAGCCTAGAGAAAGGCTCGGAAAAACTTTGCTGTCTTTATTAAAAGGAGCAAGAAACAAAATGGAAAGAAATGTGCGCTGAGGTAGAAAACAAATTACAACAAGCTTGCCACAAGCTTGGCGACATCAAGACTATAGGTTACGGAGTAAAGCTGCACAAAGGAGTAAAGTACTTAGGCATAATCCTTAGTTAGGGCACGATCTATAACCCGGACGTACTGTATGTATGAGAAAAAGCCGCGAAAACAATCGCAGGTCCAAGACGAATAACGTCAAGCGCGCACGAAGCCAGTGGAGCCAGAAAGCTACTTACAACAATTACCGGCTCCATGGTAGCCTTTGCGGCCCTCATGTGGGTAAAAAGGGTACTTGCAGTTAAAAATAACATGAAGCACCTGAGCAACGGGCAAAAGAACGATGGCTACACGAGTGTGTAGAGCATATATAAATGTGGGGACACAGGTGACACTAGCACTCGCTGGTCTTGTTCCATGGTAACACATTATTAAAGGAATAATAGATGCGTTATATTTGTTCTTTTATTCCACGTAATAAAAGAACTAATATGACAAATACTTCATTGTTTGTTTTATTTCTGATTATTTGGGAGGATTCATAAAAATGCGACTAAGTGAAAGGAGTACGGATCAAAGCACAAGTAAGAGTACACCTTACGTTTTTACTTGTGTGTATCTGTTAATGTGAGATAGCATCACATACTTGTCATGTTGTACTCCTAACACCCTTTCGAATAGGCTGTAACCCAGTGTTATATGTATGCTTTACGGCAGCTAAAATTAAGCTATTCGTATTTTTTAGGAAAAGCTTAGTCGTATCCGTTGTTCTCACCAAGAACCTCCAAAGTTGATAACTGATAATATGCTATAAAGACAATTCAAGTTGCAAAGCTGCTAGGAGTAGTCAGTTGACGTCCAGACAATTGGACAGTTGAGGCTTCAGATGTTCACAAACAACACTGAACGTGAGAATCTAGGAACGCAGCGCATTCGAATACTATGCTTAGGCTCACGATATTCGCAACTACTACGTGTGGCCAAAGATTGAAAACTTTGGTTTCT
The DNA here is from genome assembly GCA_002081605.1 of Tropilaelaps mercedesae. Lineage (NCBI taxonomy): Eukaryota > Metazoa > Arthropoda > Arachnida > Mesostigmata > Laelapidae > Tropilaelaps > Tropilaelaps mercedesae. Next base: position 22,018 of record MNPL01000845.1, on the reverse strand, counting down.
GTCAAATCCAATACAAAATTTAGCATCGTTGTTTTAGCGATCTAGCAGCCAACCAGACTCAAATACGCATCGAAATCTTCTGATTTTTTTCAAGATGCTTATTATATCTTTGGCTATAGGCCGAACTTCTTTAGTTGGTTGTCACTAGCTTCAACGCGTTCCTCTAAGAGATATTCTGGAGGCCTAATCTTAATCCTTTGCGGCCATTCCTATATAAGTAAATTTTTTACTAGCACTACAACTACGCATATGGCCTTGGCCCAAAGCGCACGTATCTATTTAAGTGATAATAGAACACTGAGCTGGCCACCCTTTCAGTGAAAATCTATTGTCTTATATAAGATTAACGTAACGGAATCTTATTTGTTAAGCTTTTTAAGAGAATATCTCCTTCCAGTACGAGAAGAAATTTATTATTGTTAACTGCGTTAGTTTTACAATTATTTTGAGACCTTTGTAAAATACCTCACCGCACTCTGTTACATCTGTGAACTTTATATTCAGGGCCACCTTATCTCCGAATACTTTTGATCAGACACTGCGTCCATACTGATATTCATTTACAGATATTTTGCACTCGATGTTTAGTCCATATTGCGGCCGAAAACTATGCCTGACTATCAGCCATTATTATCATTATTCACAACCATTCAGGTAGCTCATCTTTACGATTTTACGGGTTTAACAAATTTTATGGAGTAATGCAGGCACGATGATAACGACTTTTGGCTGAAAAAGGAACTTAACTGCCCTTTTTGTGTTTTGTGATTTAAGAGGCTTCCCGTTGTAAGGTAAGCTATGTATTATAACAAAAGCCGAACGAGAGGAGAAACATATTTTACTAACAAGTTGAGCCTTAATGGGACAGAACGTTGAGATCACTTCCGTAGTAGATCATTATGTACGAATGTGTCAAGCAATGCGGGTCAATTAAATATACTTTTTTCCGGTATCCAGTATCTTTGCTAACATTTTTTGTATAAATCTCTCTTCAACACAATCGATCTGATTTACTCCTGTTATGTTGTCGTTACCCGACTTTAGTCCCAAGAAAAACGTTTTTGCCATCGAATTAAGCGAAGATCATGGATGCACTGGCATTCATTTCACTCCACCTTAGACAGTTTAAAATAACGTTCGTCTGTATTGTGGGAATATAATAATTGCTGCGCATAGTCCGGGTGAAATATTGTTTATTTCAATTTTCCCCGCCAATCGTCGATTTTTGTAGTCGTTTGCGTCGCGTATTGTAGAATCGTTTTGCAACGTAACGTCAAAAATTAATTTCATGTCCGAGCCCAGCTGATTTTATTGCCAGTTGTTTAGAAGGCGACTGCGTGATTCGTCTGCATGGAGAACCCATTCGGCTTCTTCCTCTCGCTCAGGACCAACCACAACCACAGGTGGAACAGAGTCGACTATGCCAAGGAGAGCAAGCCCATCATCAAGTCGCAATGAAAATTCGTCGAGATTGGAATCCATTTCGATAAGGTGCAAAACAGGCCGTCCGTTCGGATCTCCTGGAAGGACTACAATGGCAAGGTACATCCTACGGGGTCTCTCAGTCTGCTTTTTGTCCGGAGCTTGTACTCCGGAGCGCGTCCTTTTTTCTGCTTCGCTACTTTTAAGCTTTTAGTTAAGCAAAGTGATAGGTACCAGATTCTCTACAATCTGGGAACAATTCTTCACTTCGATGTCTTGCTGATTTAGCAACACTCTGTTATTTGTCAACGAGCCGATTAAGATTGCCACGGCGTAGATCCATTCGATAGAAAGACAAGTGGACATTAAATGTTGGGTGATGGTCAGCCCTAAAAATGTTTTGTCGAGCTCGGTAGCTTGGCGCATTTGCGTGCGCCTTGCGACTGAAGGAGACACCTAGGTGCACGGGTTCGATCCCTGCCGCTGCACACTTAAATTTAGGAGGTCCGTTTTATGAAGCAATGCAGAACGCACTACTGTGGGCGTTAAATGTTGGATGACGGTCAGTCCTAAAAATTAAATTAAAGAGACAAGTTCGCAAACTTGTAGCAATATCTCAATCGTTATTTCTACCACATTTATGCTCTAACAGGGATATTCACTCAAGAATACCAGAAACATATAGGTACTTGTATAATGGAGTATAATGGAAGGAGTTAAATGGAAGCCACGCGCATGATACAGCGTACGTTTTTAATACATTTCAATTTTAATTCATTTCTTAT
>MNPL01000845.1:0-19183 GCA_002081605.1 Tropilaelaps mercedesae | reverse complement strand
GTATATGAAGCTGACAACATGCAAATTATGTTGAGTGAACTTTTCTTCTCGTTTTTGTTGATAAAAAATATGAAAGAGAAAAAAACAAATAGAATATTATACTACACAGTTGAGGGTGTTATTAATGCAAGGCAGGGACACGGGTTATACGGTAAAACCGTTTATCATATAAACCTACATAGCTTATTTTAGTTAAATGAATGAATGCAGTGGATACGAGCTTTCCGATGCTGTCATGAACTACTACAGGAGAGCTTTGTTCGTTTTAGTTGGCTTCTGGACAAGGATACCAGCTTGTAGACTACCTCTTTACGAAATTCTACAGCATATGGTGCTCTATTTTTATCTTGTCAACCTTTGATTTACATGAAATGCACACTGTTACATTGATATTTTTGGGCCACCTCTTTGAGCAATTGTCATCTTTTTTCAGGGCTCACTCAGCGTACAGCCGGTATGATTAGGCCTGGGGTCAGTACCCTGGCCAAAAGCGATGCAACTTTAAGGAGAACTGTGGCTGTTTCAGAAATTATATTTTTAGTCCAAAGGGTAACAAAGACTGCGTCATAATGTGGCCCGTGGGGCAAATATCTTCTTTAGATATTTGCCCCACTTTAGAGAACCAGAAATTGTCAAAACACTTTTGGTCTTTTATGAAGTTATATTCATTTTAGAATCGTTATTTGGCGAGACATAATGTGGCCTGCCCATTATTGCATGGACACGCATACACACAAATGAAAACAAACGCTAAAAACACATACACACACATCACAAATATATGTCGTTAATACCTGTGTGACAAGTTTACTCAAAAAAGCAATGAACTTCAAAATGAAATACTTGGACCGAAATGCGGTAGACACAAAGCAGCTAAATGTAAGATGCAGTATACTTAGTAATACATTACTTTAAAGAGTTACGGTGTCACTGAAACGAGTTTCGAATCCAATAAACAGATATGATCTCAATTTTTTCAAGCAAATATTTTTGATAACATGACAACAACGGAAAGCCGCTTTGAATTTTGCCAATAAAGTTAATAGAAATGAAGTTCTTAAAAATTTAATTTTTGAAAAGGCTCTATCTACATATCTCACTAATAATAACATAGATGAACACAAATCATTGTGCAGTTCGAGCTACATTAGTTTCCACTTGGCTTCAAAAATTTCTTTAAAGACATTTTAAAAAGTGTTCAAAATTCGTGTTATATAATCGAACCAATATATTAATCACTAAATTAATTCGAATAATTGTAGAACTAAGATCTGAAAGTTAATAATCTAGAACTCGTATATTAGGATTAATAATTGAATCACGTCAAATCAAGGTGTAATATTTATATCCATGTTATATTTTTGTAAGGTGTGGCTCTAATGTTAAATGGGTGATCTGGTCTGTATAGGATGTTACTTAATAGCTAAATTTCACTGAACGGCATATTACATATATGCATCAATATAATTGTGAATAAATCTAAATTGCATGTTTGTCGTGATATTATTTATTGGTGTGCTGTTTAACTTCGTGTGTTTCTGTGCTCTACTTTACTGTGTTTTAATCCCCGTTTGTGGACTTTCTACTACATTTTGTCCGAATTGCATTTCATAGGCGTGTCTCGTATTTTGGACATCAAATATTAAATATCGGAAGGCTGTGAAACCCATAATGCCGTTTTATATATACACTTGGATAGCGCAGTAGAGATTCACACTGCAGAAAGGATATGCGAATAAACTAGTTAGTAACGTCTCGTTACTTTACATTTAGCTCAATTGGTTGGAAGTGGCGCATTACGATACATTAAAAAATTATTTTTTGTATAAAACGTGTGTTAGGTCGATTTTCGTGTGGCGCACATTGGATTTCGAGTAATCGAAAGGTGCACATTTGAAAAAGAACCGTAGCGCATGGGTCAGATCCTTACTGCTATAAATTTACATTTATGAGGTTCATCTGGTACTGTGTACGTTAAACGTTGGCTGATAGCATGCTCCTGTGTTTTGAGGCAATAACCTATATAATTCTGCATCGTTTTGGCTATACGACTCCATATAGTAATTACTGTATTGGATTCAATATAATTTTAACGTAATATAGTAACAACGGAATCATTCCCAACACTGTTACACCAATGAAAGTTCGTCGTTGAATGAAGGTTGGTGGTTGCCCCGCGAATTCAGCTATTAGGAACATCTGCATTCTATTTCAGATTAGTATTGACCTGAGTGTAAGTTGGAAAAATGTCTACGATATGTAATGCATATTCAGTAAGTCGGCCACGATATAACACCTGTAACAATCGGATGCACTGGTGAAAAATTTGCTTTCATTATAAGAATCCTCTCTCTATATTGTGACAGAGAACGCTCATGCGGTTTCTGGCCTTGCGACGAGGTATTTGTCTAGCTGATGTGGGACTCACACTGAGGGCGTGCCTACCGCTAAGATTTATGCTACATTAATTTTCAGTCTCCGGATCTTCATATTGCTACAAGTCAGAGGTTGGCGCACGCCTACAGACGTAATTAGTTGGGATCGCCCGTCGAATTCAGCGCTTTAACCAAATTCTCTGTCCCAAGACTTTTGAACCCGATATGTGAGTAAACTTCTTCCTCCGTCAGCCGTATTCGCGCTTGTCTACAGCAGTTTCATTGCTTGAAGCACCCTCCTTGCGATAGCCGCTCCCATAGGCCAGCTATACTTCGCCTGGTACATATGATTCGGAAGTTCTTCCATATTTATTGCCTGCAGGTGTGACAATAGGGCCCAAAGATTAGCACGGCTGATTCGGATCGAGTCAGCCACCAGCAGAGTAGTTTGCATTTGCTTTGCCTCGGATTCTTAATATTTGGTAGAATTTTGCTGATCTGAGCGGCAGATTTCCTAAGCCTTGCTGATGCTAATTTGGAGTGCAGTACATCTATTGGTCGAGGTAGACATCCAGATACCGTAGCGTACCTCAGGAGGCTTCAGGGAGAATATTAGAATATAAAGCGTTTGTCTTACGTGAAATTCAACCTACGGTTTCCTGCTGAATTTTCTTCTTCAGATCGCTCCTCCTTTTGCAATTGGCTATTTTAAGCAGGTACCAAAAGTGATGAACTGAAGAGAACGATAAAGTGAAAATTTGAGAATATCTTTGAAATCTGCTGACGGAAGTAAAGAAAAACAACTTGGTTTTCTACAAATTGTCAGTTAACTGATTTTAAGTGGAGATAAGAGTTACTTAATACTAGATCTAAGGTGGAAGTAAATCGCTAAAGGTGACTCATGTTAATCACATGTTTGTCTAGGAAAAGAATACCCGTGGTCCTGTTCTAGCCGGACAGAGTGTTTCATATAGGCCGCGGCGTTTTATAGATTATGCTATTGGTGTATTAGTAAAAACCACATCGATTGTCAGTAGACTCAATTGATTAGCGTAATCCTTTGTTCCACGTTAGGGTTTAGTTGCTCGCTAACTGTCCAACCCGTGATATGTGTCATCTGTGGTTAATACTGTCTGCCAGAATTGTACAGGTCGTGATTAAAAGGCAGTATGCGGCTATATGAATTTGGACTTTATTGCCTGTTGATGAGAACACCTTAAATAAGGGCAGCAGTTTCGATGTATTAGCATGTCTATGTTTGTGCAAAAAAAAGAAACGCGTTCTCACTTTGTGTTTAAAAGGTCTTCTGTAAATAATTTTTTCTAACAAATTTTTTTTATGGATTTATGACGCTTGAATGCACGCATTCGTTGCTTCACTCATGAGTCGACGGCGAAATGAACGGCAAAAATCACTTAGATTTGTACTACTTTTTTCTTTAAGTCGCACGTTTAGGACGAAGCAATCAATGTCGGTCTTCTATCTCTGAAAGCGTGTCAGTACGCTTGTTCTTACTTCTTGTTGTAAGCCTAAAAGTAATTTACAAAGGCGTAAGCCTGCTCCGTGCATCTTCGAGGCAGATTACATCTTACCGAGTGCTACGGTGGCGGAATATGCACGGCGCATGCCCGTCGCCTGTAAAACCTTTGCAGTACATTGTAGTTCTTGTGTGGTTCAACGCGGTGTCTCTGTGGTATGTTGATTTTTGTGTGGTTCGCCTTGGCACCTTGGTAGTACTTTGTGGTACATCTGTAGTTCGTTTTGGTATTTTTGTGATCTTTAATCAATATATCACACACCCACATGGTCAATAAAACCCCTTCCTTCATCGAACACTTCAAAACACCCTTAGGTTATGTTTTCCGGACCACGGTATGAAGCCCGGGCTCACATTCTGGGGGCTACTGTATGTGATATAGTTGTTGAATGTCATATATGTATAAATAAATCGTAAGCATTCATCTTATTGTCAGCTGCAAAATGGCATAGATTTTGGCTAAACCTTTCACACCTGTTTTTCTTGTATTCAACTTTCTGGGTAAAAGGAGTGCTATCGATAATAATTTACCTATAGCTTCTGTCAGCATGACAAACGTAAAGAAGATCAGCAAGCCGAGCAATCGAAGTAATCGATCCTATCTATAGCAAAGATTCACGATAGGCCTATGATAGCATGGCGGATATATGCAATTTGAAAATTAGAAAGAAATAATACTAAATAAAAAAGTTTACTCGACTTGTTCATTCATGATTTTGTATAGACTTAGCGATGTGGACATTGCATTTAGATATGAATTGATCAACATGAATCAATGCCACATTTGGAAGTGATGAAATACTGAATCTTCACCTTTTTGACAAAGCTGAATACGTCTGTAAGTACTTTAAGCATTCGCAGCTCTTTTCATTAAGCTTAGTATTCCGGTTAGACTGTACTATAACTATTATTTATATTTGTATTTGTATTTCCGATGTCACTAGCGTCTAACGTTGTAAACATACAAGACTGCCATTGTCTGCTTTTGCAACAGAAATATTTATAGACGATTCTTGCTTTGTCTATATATTTTATAACAGAGGACAAGCGAGGAAATGTTCGTAGGCACTCAAAATAGGAAGGATGGAAACCAGATAGCTTAGTTGGCTTACGAAAAAAATTTTGCTTCGCCCACTTCTTGCTAGCCTTTATTGGTAGTTTCATCCGTGGTGCGGCTATATCGAAGCGAAAGACTACGCTGTAGTCAGAGAGTTTGAACTGCATTGTATTATTAGAGAATTGCTTCTCGACTCTGGGTCATTATAGAAAAAAAAATAGCCATTAGCCAAATACCATTAAGGCTTTTAAGAAGCTAGTATAACATAAGAGGTTTTAAGCTGTCAACGTGACATTTCACTCTTCTTCTTCTTTGAAAATAATCCGTAGAAGATACAACAACTTCCAACTGAGTACCTCTTGGCTTTGAGTCAGCTATTCACGTGTGAGTTCCACCTGCATTACGGTTAGGCATGTACCTCTTTTTCTTGACTTATCCGTTAAGATAAGAGTAACAGTATTAAAGCCACGAAATGTGTCGCAACTCTCGTTTCTGCCAACGGCCGACGAATGATCTAAATAGCGTAGATTTCATTGGAAATCACTTTACAAGTACCACGAGTTTACAAACATTTGTGTGTGCATTTGTCAAGAGACATTGATTGGCATGTCTTTAAACAACCTACTCTGATAAATGCGATACCGCGATACATAGAAGGCATGACGAGCAGCCTTTAAAGAAAATATTTGTTATTTTAAAGAGATGGTCGGTGTGTATCTGCAACATTAAGATACTTCATGGCATGGATTGTGAATGGGAGAATAGTTTTATGTTCTATGTTTAGTGGGAATTCCCCTTTCCGTCTCTTGGGAATCATGAAAAAAACTACTTTGAAATAATTTAAATTGTAACTGTTTGATAAATTTTAATGTTACCACATTTTTCGATATTTAGTACACAAAGACATATTTCTCGATTTGTGTATAATAATTAAAACTTTTTTGGAAATACAAATGAGACTAAGACTCTGAAAATAATAATTTAACGTCTCGATCTACATACAGCTTTTATAGAAAATATCTTACTCACGCTTCTAAAGGGAACAATTTCAATAAATTACTGCTTTAGCTTCACATGAACCGCTAAAGGCTATTTGAGGCAGGACCGAAACCTTGACCAGTAAATTCTTATTCTGAAGTGGTTCTCACTATTGTTTGCAACCCGCGCAAATATAATAATATCCTCCTGGCAGCCCCCAATGGCCCTGTTTTTACAGACCGAATAGACATCTCTATGCGAAAATAGAAAATTTTCTAAAGAGCTTTTTTCGATTCTAAATATATGTATAATGGTACATCGTATGTCGCGTGTAACAGGTACGGTATGTATAATTAAACCTGAAAACGATATTACCGACCTATTTGAACAAACGCTGCTGCTTACATTAATTATACAAAATGACATGGATTTTGATTCGTTTCGCATTGGCGAGACTGGAGGAAGTGATTCGCCGCAATTTGTTTTTACCCTTGATAACTGATCCTTCCAGAGATTGGCTTTTGCGTCGAAAAGTACGCTACACTTATTCTAAAACTAGTGAATGAAATTTTCTTGTATATCCATTAATCTCCTTCGAAGAATTCAGCAACTAATTTGTTAACATATTTACTATGCATTTTTTTTGTTACCCTACTTGGTCTTTTAACGCATCCGGCAAATGTATCATCACTGGGAACGCCAAAAGTTTATCAAAGCTCGGCCAGGTACATCCATATCAAATTTATTATCATTTTATCGCTGAGCGAATAAGTATTTAGAGAGCGGTAAAACCAAATATGGATTTTATGTACAGAAAAGCTATTTAAGCTTTAAAAATAGATATTATAATTACTAAATCGCAATATCTGCTTTTACTACCTCGACTAAGGATAAAGCTTATTTGACTAAGGTTCGTAAACTGAATACGCAGCAAACTTATCGAATCGTGGACATTCGGACCAATCTATAGTCCGCACAACCTATTTTCAACCTATTTTCGCACAACCTATAAGAATCGCAATCCGTAATGACTGATTTCGACTGGATTTTGCTTACTTTTTCATTCATGGCTAACTTGTCAGAGTACGTCGTAACACTGTGCCATAAATACTAAATTAACATAACAATTTACTTGCCGATAAGAGCATCTTGGTGGAACCACGGTGTCGAGGATGAACACATTAATCGTGCTATGAACAATGACTACAAACAGGTGCGTTATGATTCGGTAAAACAACACGTTAACAACATTTGCCATAACTACCTGTATTACGTAACTATGGACATTCATATTGCTGGCAATTCTACCTCTGTCTATATTTTAGTTGTCTCTCTGTCTAAAACAAAGTTTATCAGATTCTTTACTTCTGATAAAGTTTTCTAGTGCTGTTTTAGGCGCACACGATTGATGTCTATATTATGGAAAGCCTAAACGTCGGTGCTAACTTTAAAACCCTTTTTAAAAATAATTTCTATTGAGTTTACCATATGTATTCCCTGTAACAGAAGTGTTTGCTAAAACGTAAAACCCATTTACTGGAGCTACGGCAGAATCATTGGAATATTTTTATTACTTTATGCTTAGTAATGTAGCCACTAAAACCTGAATGTGGCATTGCAGGAAGTGACCTTCCCTCCAGAGCAATCGCAAAGAGTTGAGAAAAACTTCTACGAATTTCCTTTAAAATATTAGTGAATGGAGCATTCTAGGCGACCGCCTAATTATTTGTGAACCATTTGATAAAGGTCTGTTCATTAGAAACCAGAACAGTCTTTCAAGTGCGACTTGAGTCTTAACGACTTAAACTATTCGCTTAACTTTATTTAGATAAATATTTGTTGACTAATCAAATTTAATTTCCAATAAGATGAAATGTTTACAAGGCTACAAGGTTTTAGTCATGCTACACTTATATGTGACGAGCATGGCTTCGCCGTTTCCGTTTACCTATACTGTTATCTATATGTTTTCTATATCAAGGATAGCACGAGAATATCAATTCAATATTTTTAAATTTTTACGGCAAGATCCACTTTTGTAATCTTAGCGGGTTAATAATACAACCTATACAGCTGGCTTATAATGCCATAAAATAACAAAGATCACCGATCCGATTCCAGCGAAACTTAAATACCAGTACTGGTTGATCAATTGACTAGTCATTAAGTGTAAATTTAGTCAAAAATGAAAATGCGTTTTGCCTCTATTTTTGGCACCCGGTTCGTCCAAGCATCAAATAATTAAGGGCATTAGAATGGACATATAAGAGAAATATTTTAAAAATAGTCAGAATATAGTAATTATTTATATGGACATGGGTACATTGAGTCGAATTAAATCACAGCGGGCAGTTTATACAGGTATACACTAGTCAAGTAAGGTACCAGAAGTTGTGTCAAAGACTATTGCCAATGTATGAACTAGACCACAGGGGTATTTGCTGAGTGTTTGAACTCAGTCGATGAAAAATTTCACCGGACATTTTAAAGCTGTTGCTTCGCGTAAAGTCTTAATTCGAGATTTAGCAGATGCGAATCGTAGAACGGACTTTTAAGGTCATCCTGCAGAATTTATTAGTCACGAGGAAAACCTGAAAGTACTAGTTTTAATATCAAAAATAAAGGTAGATTTTTCCGGAAATTGTCTCGCTTTACTCTTCTCTATACGCCGCAATTCTTGAAATATTGTGCTAATTCACTGTATTGTGGTAGTAACATTATGTAAATATGTAGGATCAACACAAATTCGTGAAATTTTTGGGGCAAGCGCTACAAAGTCGCATATATCTGGCCTCAGCAACAAAGCTCTACCTCTAAAGATCGTTGTTTCCTATATCTAGACTATGTTTCTTTCCATTCGATTCATTTCTTTCCAACTGGAGTGATTTCTTCTTGAATTGTTTTCAGTTTTAATATCTAAGGTATACGTACAAGAAACTCAGGCACAAAACAGTCGACGCAGTCAATTGACAGCTGGTGTATAAATGGCATAACTTTTCATGGGAGATTTGATTTACTAATATGAATCATTTATTACGAAGGTTTAGGGAATGTTATTTATACTAAAATGGATTAAGCCACGCGCAAGTTAGTTTCCGGAGACACCCGTAAACTACTGAGCGGTAGCATGTGGTTTTCGAAAATTCAAATTTACAATAATGCAGTTAAGAAGATAAAATAGTTTTCATGATGTCATCGACTCGAACTTCCAGTGATCTCTTGACCTGAACGCTCCTAATAAACATTTCCGCACTTGTGAAATCAAAGACAAAGTGTATATATCAGTCACTCATATCATTCTCATACAGCGAAGAAAAAATTTTTTTCGTAATTGCAATCTTAAACTCGAAGGTGCGGCAGTACTCAATTTATTATGATTGGTTCTAAACTGCCCGTAACCTATTCGTTCTAATCCAAGTTAACCAATTGTACGATAGATACCAGGGCCATCAAATTCCGACGTTTTCAATGCAACGTACGTTCTACACGGCTTCTTTAAACAATACGTGAATAACTATTCAAGTTTTTATCTCCGTTATATGCTGTAACGTTTGCCTAAAACCAGTATACAGAACTTACGAATTTTACTTAGATTACATAAATGTGTACATCGGACATGGAATTGGTTTTCTCACCGCAGCTGTATGACGATACACTTACAAGCCCTATCACGTTACTAAGCAAACAGTAACTGAAGTAGGAAAGTGCGTGGATAAAAAAAACATGCTAGTGGTAAGTCGCTTTCAAGGCATCGAAGGTTAAATTTCAAAGCCAAATTGACCACTCTTGCAAAAGGCTTCTTATGCTGTGAATATAATTAGTTAGAGACATTGTATTATCCTAATTCGGTGAATGACTCCTAACATTATTAAAATCTTATAACTCATAACTGAACCTGAATAATTATGTTGGCTCTTCTGGCATCAATAGTCGAGTAACAGAGGAAGCTGGCGTCGGAAACTGATACTCAAAATGGTTAGCAAATCCAGTAACCGACAAAACCAAATTAGCCTTTGGCATCTGCAAGTATTATGCAGCATCAGCTCGGTGCAGTTATTTACATTTTTTGTTACTGCGCATGATAGGGAAAACGTGCTGGGCGTCGAAGTTTACGAACGAAAAAACGAATTCAAGTTCTTTTCTCTAACGTCGTGCTCTCCAGGTCTTTACCTGTAATGGCTTTATGACGAAAGAATATACAATTTGCTCAAATTATTTACGAGCATATGCTGAATTAAAGCTGATCCAAACAGGTTCCGGTGTGACTGATAGTTTTATCAGCGAAAGAAAACTAGTGCTTGAAGAAAGCAGATTGCCGCTGGTTCACCATGCATAATAACTAGCTAAATCTTGACCAACATCATTAGTCGTTACACAACAATAATATTCATACAGACTGCATTTCGCATTCAGTTTCTAAAATTATTACCTTTTGTTTTTATAGCAGAACTTGAGCATTGTGAACAAGACAAAGAAAAAAGGCAGTAGTTTTATTTACGGAAAGCTGGTTCAATTTTAATGGAAACGAAGCTTGCCAGCAAAAAATTGTCATAGATAAAAGGATTTAGCACTAGTGCCATGGTACATAATAGTGTATGGCACTACAGGCACTGCAATATGCTTGTGCAAAAATTTTTTTATTTCTGATATATCCATTATGTACGATTTTGTCATAAAGCTGAAGCATTGTTTTAGTTACGAAATCAAAGTTCCAGTTAAAACCTTTCAGTTACGTTGATATCCCTGAGCTTGAAACTATGAAAACTATAAAACTATGTATTTTTTAAAATTCTTCGACCACTTCAACTTGATCCGACAAGAATGATCGGGCTTGGAGCTGCCATAGCTTCTGGAGATGCGCGCTAGTAGCAGACGCAATTTTACCAATATTCACTGCAACATCTTGACAATATCTCGGTAAATAACCATAAAGATTTTTCTTACAAGAGCTAACAGTCGTTTTAAATAACAACAACATTATGTAGAGTTAAAAGCTAACAACATATCATCAGGTTATCTAAAAGGTTAAATAGAAAAGGATTCAACCAGTGGCGATGCGAAACCATTAAAATTAGTATTGTTGAGTCAGGGTTGAGCATTGTTGAGCTGGAGGGTACATATTCCGATCGCTGCGCCATCAAGCATCGGAATTATTCAGGCGATTGTCCATAAATGCCCAGCCTTCGGTCGTTTCACTTAATTAACACATTAGCGACGGCGTAGTGTTAAATGAGTAAATAAGTAAAACGCTCGGAATGCGTGTCAGGCATGCAGTAACACTTTGTTCAGATAATCAAGTTGCGTACTTAAGCCAAAAACAAGCCTTGCGGCCCAATTAACATATAAGCTGATAGATTTCTGCCTCATCTGCATATTTGATGGATTAAAATGAAATTAATTGGGGCAGTAAATAGAGCTCCGAAAACGGATAGGAGTCCTGTTGCGAAACCCTGCTAATGTGGCAGTACTTCCATATTGAATGTAAACAAGAACGTTGCAATGCGGAGGAACTCAAATAAGCCACCATATGTTAAGTTTTCCACCGATCATTGTACGCATGAATTTGTATAAATTCAAGGACTCATACCCGTGAATGTACCACTTGTCATTAGAATAATTTGTCTTTCTTTTATCTGCGCTATATGCCGTTTCTGACTACGCAACTATATATTTTGTTGTTCTAAATGAGAATCACGCGTAGTTCATTTTTAGGATCGTGTTGCATAACTGACCTTTCTCAGGCTTTATCGAGCAGAAATCAGTTGAAATACACAATTAATACAAACAAACCATGCCTTTAGTTGCTGACGAAGACAAAAAGCGTTCTAGTTCCCGATAGTGGCTTCCTGAGGCGCAGGTGGCTCTCGCGCATTGCAAGACAACTTGCACCTGTGGTAGCAGCTGAGCTTCGACGCAGAATGCAACTAAATTAACCGCTGCGCTGATTGTATGCATGAGTATGGCTGCCACAATCTATTTTGCAAGAGCGCAGACGGCGGCCGTAGACATCCCCATGGTTAAAGAAATTTTCGCCGTAGCGGTGCGAGCGGTTTGCACGGTGCCTGATTCTTTGATGCCTTTCTACTTCAATTACAGCGCAACGCACCCAGGATACATACCCATTTTTGCCGAATAACACAAGCTCCGTAAACAAGTGTCCCATTCATCTGTATTACGAGCCCTTGGAAGCTTTGTGACTTTTATAATCGTTCCTACAAATATGTGTTGAGAAACGAGTTTTTCAAGGCACTGGAAATCCAGTAAATACTGAACGATAAGAATTTGTATTATAAAATGTATATATTTACGCACTTAGGTGTAATACGTAGTGCCCACTTGAATACACTCGAAAGCTCTCACTGGTATTGTGTCAAGTGCACGATGTGTGATCCGAGGGCTTTTTCGGCAACATCAGACAGATGTTAAATGCCAAACCGCTGACTGTCTATTCAGTCGTGTTTATATCGAACTCCCGGAAAAGATTCTAGCTAACTTGCTATTAGTGCTAGAATGCGGAATGGTAGCGCATACCATAATAGACCTCTGGGCCTTTTTGGACAGCTAGAGAATTCGGGCAAGGTCTTCTTGGGCTCTACCATTCTCGCCATCCGGGAATGCGTTACAATCTGCCGAACGGTGCCCGAAAGTTGGCCATGTTATCCAAGGAAACGTGTGCGAGACTAACGCTGCTATAAGTACGGAGTTAACTTTCATATTGCGAAGGACAGCAGGAAACCTCCGGCTTCCAAAAATTTCACCACCGAGGGCCGTACAACCAACTCAGCAGACTGCCCGCTCAGGTAAGGAAGGGCTTGAGAGCTCACTCCAGGCGCGCATTTATATGAACAATAGATCGCATCTACAGGGAACTCACTTGCACCCCGGATTATAGTCTCCCAACACCAGGCCCCCCGCAAGACGCCGGAGACACACTCCTTGAGCTTTATCTTTGTCGAAGGTCGCACGAAGACCAAAAAGAGGAAGGCCCAGACCGTTCTCCCGGTATGACGGGACACAGTTTGCCCATTAAATTGCCCGTCTAATTGTAAGACACCATTGGTTTTACGATTAAAGCCATATAGCTAAATTGTACTCGTAATAAGCCTGTCCACGTCCCACTATCCAACAGAGCCGTAAAATGGGCCACTGACGTCCTCTTATTGGATGAGCCGAATAAAGGTCTTTTCAGGGGCAGACCTTAGTGGACAGAGGATGACATAATAATTATGGTAAGGACTTTCGTGCATCGGCCTTAACCGGACCACGGATTTTTTCGTTTAAGTGGATTTTGTAAGTGAAGATAGGACATCCTGATTGCTTGTAATCAACTTATAGTAGCACTAGTGAACTTTCGAATGATCTAGGTACTCAACTTGACGAACTACCCAAATCCGTGAGGGAATTATGGCTTTCGCGTGTAATTATCTTCGGAAATCTTAACGTTGCGTCAAAACTGTGGAATTTTAGTCTTTAGATGCTTACGCAGGAAACTGTCGATGACCACGCACGACAAACTCAGTTTCAACAGTAGGCACACTCTGATCTTTCACAGGCACAACAGGTGTTACGCCGGGAGGTTACCCTGTGCTAGAAGTATTACACACACAAGGTGGTGGGCTGCCAAGTTCTCGAGGCCATGGAGAGCTGCTTCAGTCATCACAGCTTCCAGTACATAATAGACCGGGTCGGGCCAGGACAGCCGAAAAGACGGGCACCAAGGCCAAAAGTCCTCTTCTCCCATCTATCAGATCTTCACCGAACGATTTGAGCGTATTACTACGCAAAGGGGCAGGCCCAGTTCATCGACGAGCTTCAGAGTCCTCATAGAGTCTTACGTTTTTCGATCATATTTGGCGAGAAGAAAGCCAGTGGTCCACATATACTGGTGAAACTCAGAAATTCAGCCCGCTAGGTGTTCTGGCGACGCAAACCTAAGAGGTAGAGAGCCCGCAATGCCAAGCAATGGGTTATCACCACACTACTTCCGGACTACACCTAGAATAAGGCTATCTTGCACAAGTCAATTGAATTCAAAGAGCATTGCTGAGGCAGGCTACTCGAAAAACCAAAATCGATCCGGGGGGGATTCCTTGTGAGATCACCAGGAAGGGACCGAAGGTGCAGCAAGGCGCGACCCTGGAGTTGAAGAAATGCATGGCGACCCTGAGATTATTTTTCCCTCAATATGTTCTTTTAGACCGGACACCTTTCGTAAAAGATATTTTCCAGGAAGACATCCTGCCAGTTTCGCCAACTGAAACTATGATCGCGGAAAAACGTATCAAATGTCAATGGTCCAAGATCTACTACGAGATCTACTGCTACGAATACCACACTACGGCCAAGGTCTTAATTACTGAGTTTTCCGACGTAACGGCGATTGTACTCCGAGTAGACAGGTTTCCGACCATTTGGAAAAGGGCCGACGTTGCTTTGATCCCGAAACAAGAAAAAATATCACTATATGTTTACTCAGTACCATTGTCAATGGAATAGAGGTGATAGTGGAGAATAGACTCAGGTGCTTTGTGGAGAATACGGACTCTTCTCGGACGCCCTGTTCGGAATTCACAAGCACCGTTTGGCCCTAATAACGGTTCACCGTTTTTTTCAAAGAGGCTCTGGCCTCTGAAAATTATTTTCGGTGATCAAGACTTGTTTGCATCGCCATAGATGTACGATATGCATTTACTCTGATCTGTTGCTTCGGATACCCCCAAAAGAGAATGTTCTTCCCTATCTAGTAGAGCTTGTACCTCACTGCCTGTATGAAAGAACGCTCGACAAGAAGCCCTGGAAATGCAGATGACCGCCGAGATCCCACAGGGGTCAATTTTTGGGCACTCTGCTTTAGAACTTGACCTATGATGGCGTCTTGTACTTGAGAGACCTATTACATATGCTCAGCTTTTAGGCTACGCTGGTGATTTAGCAGTGGTCATGGTGGATTCGCTGGAGATGCAAGCAGACGCTGTTTTGTATGGGGCCTTGTATGGGGATTCACCATTTGTAGCTGACGTCTGCGAAAAGCGAAATTATTCTGCTAATCGGTCGTAGGAAGTGGCTCGTTCTGCTTGGGAGCTCGACTCAGGTAGCCCGCAGAAAATATGCCTAAGAGTACATCTAGACTAACTCCTGATAGGCATGTCTCGTCTGAGATTTGCGGCGGCTAAAGCAAAGCGAGTGGCCGCTCAACTCAGCAAGACTATTCTTAACATCAAGGGCTCCGTAGAGAATAAGCCACATCGCTTGCACAATGCTTCTTAGCCCACCGGTATAGGACGAGCCGGTCGGCGACAAGCGGAGTGTCATGAGGATGGCGACGCTTTGCGTCATACGAGATCACAGAACAATCAACGCGGCAGTGACGCTAGTCCCGGCCGGCTCGATATTTTGACACCTTAATAGTAAGGAAAGACGATCACTCTGAGGAGATTCTTCTCAGAAAATTGAAATGCGAAGGACAGAGTAATAGAGAAACACTATTCGTGATGGAATGTTATTGCTTAAACAACATAGACCAGCATTGGATATCTGGAATGCGAAATCACGCAATGGCATTTACGGTGTTGAGTGTAATTGACTAGTGTCGTTCCTTTGTATTGCGAAGTTGGTTGAATAATATAAATCTAGACACTAGAGATTTGCGCGTGGCATAAAGAACTTTTGAAAAGAATCAAAATTTGTTTTTATATGCCTCTAGAGATCGACCTGGGTTTTCCAAATATATGCTGCATCCTAACCCTTCGTATTTCATTGTCTTTAATATCGTTGGACACTTAACAAGCAAGTATATACTGGTTATATTGTTTCCTGAACTCTACCATATTTTAGCTTGTAGCAATGCAAAGTGGTTTGCAAAAATCTCATGATTACCACTATCTTATCTAGTCAGACCATATTTTTTGCTAATGAATTTTAGTGATCAACGTTGCCCTTAACCTCGAATATTGCTCATATATCGCTGTATATAATCCCATATTAGTATCTGGGACAAGGTTTTCAATAAAAAGAACCAGTTTTGTCAGGTTTTGTTATTATTAAAAACGCAACCGTACTCTGATAAAACGAACACGGCGTTATAGACTTGTTACTGGATGTCATAAGACGAGGTTGACATAACTTTTCAATGTTATCTTTATATGATAAATTGAAAATAATGATCTAAAGCTAGAGGAAAGCTGTAGGGAAATGCGTCATTTTGACCGGCAGTACGAACCACACTACGTTGTTACGTTCGTTCGTTAGGTACTACAGTTGATATCGTAAAATATTTTCAGCTTTATAAAGTAAACTTCACCAGCATTCTATAATAAAAATACTGATGTTGGTGCTAGAAAGTGCAATAAGTCGACTTGTTAGTATAAATTCGTATAAACTGAAGTAAATGAAGGCAAGAAACTTCGTGGCGCATTTAGAGGCTCACCACTACACTACCACCGCTCTGACCAGAAATAAAATTAAGTAGCTAAATTAAATGATCGTACACACGTATACGTAAAATACACAACCACAATACAAGCCAAATACACACTCCCACAACACGCAACCATACACACACTCCCACAATACGCAGCCATACACGCACTCCCACAATATGCAGCCGTACACATACTCCCACAATATGCAGCCATACACATACAATACGCAATTATACACATATACATACACACACATGCGCACATGCAATACGCAGCTAAACACACACACATTACGTAGCCATACACACGCAATACGCAGTGACACACATACAAACACATCTACAAACACACACACACACGGTTACAATACGCAGCCACACACACCTACAGTACGCAGACATTCACCTTTTTTATTTGTTTAAGCCAATTTTTTTTTCATTTAAGGACCAAAAACCAAGGTTTTCATTAAACCAACTCTAAGACAGAGATGAAAACGAACGAAAATTAGTTGAATGCTTCTGAAATATTTTAAACAAGCCAATATTCCTATACATCACTTGTAATTTTGGACAGGTTGGGTGGCACATTAAATAACGGCACCAGTATTTTGGTTTTTAGGATTTGTATTGCTATACAAGGACAGCCATTGCCACAGTGAAACCCAATATATTATTGCCATACTGTAGTTGTTACACGATAGGTTTGGGTGAAGACTAGACGAGTCCCTAGTCTGCGATGCTTGAGCCGTCTAAGCTGTTGTGTTTGCCTGTTTTGCTATTTGTGAACCATTTCTATGTTAAGTTCAACGTGAGACTTCTGCTTCGCAGAAACAGTATTACTTTTTTAGCCACACACCCGCTGCAAGTGCAGGCGATTTGACCCTGCCCGATGTAATTTGACACCTCTGATGTAGCTTGACAACACCCGATATAATTAGACAGCACCTTTTATATAATTTCACACCTTTAATGACGCTTCCAATGTGCCCGACAGTCCTCACAGTAAATCTAGCGACAAAGTTCAAGCCTGCAATATCGGACAAAATTGAGGAAAATCACGAAAACCAAAAAAAGAGCTTATCTCAGATGCCGTTTCCTTATTATGCTTCCACAAAGCGCGCTTCATGGTCCTGTGCAATTAAAAATTCAAACGGTCCATCGTACCCGTGGGCTACAAAAAACAGGATGGCGTAAAAAGTCTATCTCGAGATCTTTTGCAGAAGAGAAAAATTATTTCAAACAAAACCGTTTCACCCAGCAGAGTTTTTCACCAACTACAATCCTTATCGAAGAACACCGCAATACCAACAAAACAGAAGAACAGACCAGCATCGAATTATAGTATATATAGGTTAAGTGGGTATTTACGTGGATACTATAAGCATGTACGACGTTTTAAATGATTGGCAAAAGAGTCTATATCAAAGTTTGTATAATGCAGCAGAACTACGAACAGATGCAGTCCGTGAGTAGGGAGAGTGACTTTGAGCAGCTATTACATGTATAGCGACATCTATGAAGGTTGAATAGTAGCTGATCAGTAAAATACGTAGGTACTGGTGAGACTTCTGCTTCTATAGAGGACATGAAAAGGTTTCACCGTAGAAACATTTTTGGCGGTGGCTCATTCAGGCGCCGAAGTCGGCGACGATGACAAATAGTCGTCGCCCGCTACCTCCTGCTCTGTTCATCCAAAGCATGATTTCGAAATAGCCCAACTGTTTTGGCTGCCTTGCGGCCACAAAGTTAATGTGGGGTGCAAGGAACGCATTGGTAGAGAATTATCCTAAAATATCTCACCTCGCTTTACGATCAATCTATGGCCGATCAGTTCATCTTAGGCTGTCTGCACTTTTTATAGCCCAAATAAGATTGTCTTGCTCTTCTAGAGTCGATTTTCCGCCATCAAGTAACACATTGGGTTGAATGCATACTTAGCCCTGCGCTCGAGTGGTTCCACGCGTTAAGTCGCCACCGTGCAAATACTTCGACACATCACTAGCTCTAACACGCCATTGTACAGTCTCGGCCTCAGTGTAACATTACGGGGCACCGGCAGTCTACGGTTGTGCTGCTCTTCGCTTTTATCGGAAGTAAACTACATTGTTTTTTACCGAAAAACGTTCTATAAACATGAGGCAGATCCGTACGTGTCTAAGGACTGTAACAATGGATCCGATCTTCTTCAAACCGTACTATACCTTCAAAGAAATTATTTTAACTGTACTGTTCCTTCAAGAAAATACTTTCATCTTCGAAGCGCAGCGGTCAGTCCTCTGGCGATTATAACCTCGAATGATTTGTTAGTCGTGCCGCGTTAGGGAGCGCCTTTTGGGAATTAACGTGACAGGTACCGATTTATACTCGTGTGGAAAGCGTTTTTCCCCAAGTAGTTTGGTAACAATCCATCCACATTGGCCACATTAACGAAAACGCTTCGTTGTCGTGTCCTTGCTGCAGTTCTCATATTCTAATTGTTGTCATAACAAAAAAACACCAATCAGTTTATATTGTAGCTAGGCACATTTAAAACCCGTAGACCCCTTTTCCAATATCTACAGCCGTTTTATCTTTGCTTATCTCATAATACTGCTTCTTTATTGCATATCCATGCATATATCAACTCACAAACATGGTTTTAGCTAACAATGGTTGTTAAACACTAAAATTCTGTTTCAACCCATTAATACCTCTAACTCGACTCAAGCTGAAGTTATCTCTTACGTGATACATTGCAGTATTTTAACATTCATCTACATGATATATATATATATGTGTGTATATATATATATATATATATATATATATATATATAT
>MNPL01000844.1:14152-30165 GCA_002081605.1 Tropilaelaps mercedesae | reverse complement strand
TATATATATATATATATATATATATATATATATATACTCCTTCCTGTGCGTAGTACGATTCCGTCTGTATGTGCATCTGTCTAAGAAGCCTATATATATATATATATATATATATATATATAGTTACACCGCTTGTTACAATCGCAAGAGCGATTGTATAACGCCCGGATACTATAAACCCATGGTAACACTGACCGTCGGGCGTCATAGCCAAAGGTCGCCCCTCCGTTACCGTGGTCTATGATCAACGCTGCGCCGCCATCCCATGGTTCTCTATATCGCGCTGCAATCAAAAATAGCATATTTCCATGCATTGTTTAAGGAAGAAAGGAAAATAGCGTGGGCCGGTGAGCCATAGACTGGAACTTGAAACCGCTGCGAACACAATGAAACATTTTATAGAAGAAACTTCGTGGCTTATTTTTTTTCGCTTGGTAAGCTCCTTAGAATTTTTAAGATTAAATATAATCTATAGTAACTATGATAAAAATTTAACAAATAATACACAAATAATACAGCTGCGCTAAATACTGTACACAGAGCGTTTCTCTGCTTTGAAGAAGATTCTGTAACTGCCATGGTAATTAAGAAGATATATATATATATATATAAATTGCATAGTTCATTTTTCATTAGAATCAATATCAGAGGATGGAAGAAGCATAGGCAGTTGATTAAATCACGTGATGAATATTCACGGTACTTAATAAGGATTTCTGTAAAAACTTAATCCCTCCAATGATGTTTTTTCAGGATTCAGTTCGTGTAGTTTCATTATTGCCATAAATGAGAAAAAAATTCATCTCATATAGAGTGTCAACCATTAATGACGAGCACAAAAATGAGGGCTCAAAGACATTTAAGCACTGGAACTGTAAGATAATAACTGTAAGAAAGATCCTGATGGGCAAATCACAACTGCAGGACTATTCTGCCCTACCAATCCCAACCGTGCATGGTTAGGGCTGATGCTCTAGTATAAGTTACAAAGTTGATAATTTTTTTTTAAACTGAACGCTTCACCGAGTTTGACAGGGAACATTAAAAATGTTTTGAACATCTACGGCTATCTAAAACATTCGTTTACAGTTTTTGCATGTCCACCATTCGTCTTTCTTTGCAACGTACCGTGAAGTCTTACTATACATAAACTATGAAGCTATGAGTTAGTAAACAAATCAAGAAATAGTCGATAACTTGTACTAGTGTGTTTATATTAAAATAGTACTTTACTGTTTTGCTAAGCTAGATCTCATCAGGGATATCCATGTTTATATAGCCATTTCCGATTTATATTTCAGAGCTTCCCGTAGCCTTGAAATTAGAATCGCAGATTGATATTTCTGTGTGCACTCTGCGTTTAAAAATTCAACAAGGCACCAGTGCTGGGTATGGCTACGCAGTCATCCGAGTGTGGCATATAGCGGCGCCATCGACTGGAAACGCGATTTCAATAATTGCTGTTGCGTTATGAATGCCATCGTAATGCCGTCTGCGGTGCAACTGGATGTCGGGCAAATCGATATCAATAGACTAAACGCTCATGTTAAACTACGTGTTGTTTACAATGCGACGTAATAATACTAAATCTGTCAGGCCGTCACCATCGTTCATCCTACTTCTATAGGGGAGAACATGGCGGCGGTGGAGCAATGATTACGCAAGCCCAAAAAGGAAATTAGTGAAGTCATCTGTGTGGTTCACCGAAGTATAGCAGCAGTCACCGAGGCGTCGAATTAGCACAGACAGTCACAACGGCGGAAAGCTATCATTGCATTTTCTTGGGGATACCTTTAACCTCATACCTACATAGCTACACTTTAAGTAAGGTTACCGGCATAGTGTCGAAAGAAATCCACCATTCCGTACCCTTTTCTGAATCGACGACCCAATAGATTGTTCGGCTGCGATAATAGCTTAGCTCATTTCGGGCTAATGTATGACCCGATCCGTCATTGCAATATTAAGTACTTTTTTAGGTCTTTGTTTTTAAGAATTTGTTACTGAATAAGATAATTGCATTGTTTGAAGAATGTCTGCGTTTTCCAAATAATGAACGTCCGATCGGAATTTTTCCTGTAATATATCTAAAGCCATTCACAAGTGGCTCTGGTCGGTGCTCAAGTTATCATAATAGAATTGGCATCTTTTGTTCACAATGTCGCAATACACCGCAATACATCCATCCTGTCAGTATGTGGCATTGCTTCATGACAAGATAGATGCCATGCAATTCTTTTTATACTTCTGCTATTTTGATTGCAAACGCGCTAGTAGTCCATTTTGACATTGCGGTTGCCATCAGCTAGTGATGCTGGTACAATGGTTAGCCTTACCATCACCATGCTACTATTACTACTGCAACCGATACCACTTCTACCGTTATTATTATCATTATTATTGGTATTTTTCTTTTATAAAACTGCCGTTTGTTGATGATCACCATCGCGAACCTTCAGCAGGCACGGTATCGCTGGTTATTTCAAGCTTGGGCCTCAAAGCTTTGAGTGTCATATATTGATGATATATATTTATATATGACACCCAGTTGAGCTTGGGTATTATCTATAAAGGCCAGCACGTAAAAAAGTATGACTAGCTGAAATGGCGTTAGAAATAAGCATGCACGCTGACGCGGCCATCGATGAAGGTCGCCGCTGAACTTGCATCCATTCTCCCGTTTCACTGAACCTGTGCTAACACATGCCGGGGCAAATACCGTATTCCTTAAGCTAGGTATACAAGACTATCATAGTGCTCGCCTCGGTTTGTCCATAGGTCTGTTAGAATCGGGGCCAGGCGAAACTCAAACCCCGGAGCCGCTGCCCGTCCAATCAGTGCCTTAATCAAACTAGAAGGGGCCGGGGTTCTAATGGGCCCAGTAACGCGGAAAAAAGATGATTATCTTACAATCAAAGTTTACATAACCAAGGTCGACGGCAGAAATTTCTTTGCTTATATAAACCGCAATAAAGTGGAAGTTGAAGTGGACATAAAACATACTACCTATATGCTTCAGAAGTCAAAAAGTCATAAGTCAATTGGTTGTCTTGCTAAGGAATGCGATTTTGAAGTGGTAACTGTGCGACGTTGCTTTAAATCAGGCAAGCGTAATCATGCCTTCAATGCCTGCATGAACCGTAGCATGCACTGCTATGTATTGAACACAGATGATCATCAGATGATACTATGGTCGAAGAAATCTCAGGCAGACGAGAAACCTTAATGACGCTAATTAGTGAGCTGAATTTGACGCTGGTCAGTGGCAGAACCAAATGGATTGCAGGTCTTCGGAGGAGCGCACGCAATACAACAAATTGCTCTCTCCCTGCCATAAGGCATCGTGTGACCTCCGGAAAAACTACTAGTTATGCCGAAAGACTGATAGACTCAGTTCATTGGATATTTATGCGCTACAACGAGTGGGCAACTCGTGCATCAACGGAAGCCGCTGTCTTGATAGAGAAAGCGCGTTTGAGCTAATTTTACCAAGGTAAGTTCAAGGTAGGCAAGGGCCTATGACGCAAGCGTCATTCTGCGTGTTCGACAGGTCCACGGCTACTGGAAAAGAGAGCGTGGTGAAATAGGAGTGTGACGGGCGTCCTCGACCAATTGTTTCGGTAATCGTCCACCACATAGCGACTTGTAGTACTGTTCAATGAAGATTCGGATTGAAGGAGTGAAAATCAGTGCACCGAAAGTTTTAGTGGTATAGCCATACCCTCACCCATGCATAAACCCACACAACCCAGGCAAATACGTTTTACGTGAACTAGGGTGTGTATCAGCGTCTCTTTGTACCACAAAAATACTTTCTGCAAAATCGATTGTGAAAAAACCATCATCATTATAACATCACATGATTGATTAACTGAAAGAAATCGAGCAAAATCATACATTTCCAAAAACGAGAAAAAATGGCAGACATTTATGATTAGGGTAGTCTTTCTGTGTGTGAAGGAAGGCCACGTGACACCTTTTACCGAACGTGTGGCCTGTAAATGCGTTGGAATAGACAATAACTTCTTTTGGATGGTTAAGCAGTTGAAATGTAACGTAACCAAAGGGAGGCTCAATAAATGAAAGACGGGGTGATTCAGTATGTTGGAAAAGCTTAACGCCATCTGAAATGATATCAACCTAACGGATGTATTTCTAACAATTCGCAGCGCCTTCGCTTCATCTTATGTTGAAATTAGGTATCCATATGATTAAACTAAGGGCGATATGATCACTAAATGACTAAAACAAGTTTAGCCAAATAGTGTGACTTCCATGTGATCATTTAAGAAGATACCTTTTCGATTGAATGAACTTTGAAAAGTTACCCCTCTATTACAAGCTCCTAAGGGTCCAAACTGAAGGAAGCCAGTAAACCCCGGCAAGCGATACAGAAACCTCTAAACTGAGGCTAAAAAGTCTAGGGAGAAATCTTCTAGAAAGATAAAAACCGTTCTTGACTCCACAATTGCATTTCGTGACGCTGCTGGTATGTACTTCGGCGTCCAAATTTTTAGAAAGTTTTTTCTTTATTTGTGATGGAGAAATGTTCATGCGCGCCCTGGTTTTACGGTAGGGTATTTGCCAAAGGTAGTGTGAAACTAACATTGGAAGCGCGCCTGCGCAACTGAAACTCGCACCACACTAATCTTTGCCCATGGGCCTGGATCTTTATAATCAATAGTGATACAGGCCAATGGGTAGTGTCTTGAATATGCTAAAATATTTTTGGTCGTCCAAAAAAATGACTCAGGAAGTATAGGTGAAGGGTTGGTGCATGCGCTGATGCTAAATGTTAATATGATAATAAAAATAAGAAGAAGAAAAGAAACAAAAACAAAAAGAAGAAGTGGAAGAGAAGGTAGAGCAAAAAGAAGAAAAAAAAAGAAAAAAGCAAAAGAACAAGAAAAAAGAGAATAAGGAGGAGAAGAAGACGAAAAAGAAAACGACGAATAAGAACAAAAAGAAAAGAAGAGGACGGGCAAGAAAAAGAAGAAAACGAAAAAGAAAAATGAGAATGCACTAAAAAGAAGAAAAATAAGAGAAAGAAGAGGGAAAAGATGGGGCAAATGAGAAATAAGGAAGTCTACCGTGACTTTCGCTTCCATTACTTTGAAGTAATTTTCAAGTAATACTGAACTAGAGGCAAACCCCCTGGAGGTAGAATAAATTGCCGGGTTTTTAGTTTGTCTTCAACTTCAATAGAGACAGTAAAATCTCAGGTGAGACCAGTTCGCGAAATGCGTTTGTACCGTTAGGAAACGCTCTGACGGCGCAGGGATGCTTTTGAGTTCACCTGCATTGCCTCCATGAAGCGTCAAGCTCAACAAGTGCGCCCTATGACGCAGGCGACAGTGACAACCTCATTTATATACCTAAGCGCTGTGCACATTTTGACAGAAGAAGCATCTACATACAAAAAATGAAGAGACCTTTTGCAATGTAAGATATGGCTACGAACATGCTCGAGAAAGAGGGAACAGGTGGATAAACCAGCAAAAGTAAATGATCGTAGATACATTGTGCTAAAGCCCTCATGCATGTATAATTATCAGTTAAATTATATACCTACTATGATAATAATAATAATAATATAGAAAAGTTTTCTGAATTTCACAAAAATGTACAGCACAAATACTTGCTTCTTTTTCTGTTGATGTAAGCGTTTTTACAAAATCATCATTTAAAGTGCTGTAATCTCGTAGATGACGATTATAAAGTAAGTCTGTTGAATACATTCGTTGCTTAAGGAAAGCACTTTAAATCATAGTACCAGAAACTGGTAGAAAATAGTATATAATAAACTGGTATCATTGCACTAATTTTACGCATAACATCTTCTATATGGATGTAAAACGGTACGTCTTTAAAATAAGCACTAATGGCGTGGGAGTTGGAGATATTTGACATATTAAGAATATCCATAGCCAGACTTTCCACATTTACATTCTCTCGCAGTTAGATTTTCGTTTCGTCCTAGTTGCGTTCTCTAACCAGTACTCGACAGCGCCGCATTGGTCGCCTAGCCGCAGAAAGCGACTGTGAACAAATACACCTGAATTAGAATATTACTGGTGTTTTCAGTAAAACGGTCAACGGTAAACTGTAAAATCCTCAACATTACACTAACGAATTTTGTCAATAATCTCAATAACTACCGAGCTATCGAAAGGTTTACATTTGTATTGAATTTGTTGTTAAACGTCTTCTCAGTTTTTGTGGCCTGGCTAATCGTGTTTTCATAGGATTTCCTCAAGTACTGTAATATAAATATGAACATGGTTAAATTACTCATTTAATAATCAATATTATTTAAAAACTGCTGTGAAAAAAGTTTGGAAAGAAAGGTGCCTTTTAGTTCGCTTAACATGGCCATACGTTACACGAGAGCCATCTCCGCTTTCAAATTATTTGACTGTGGTCATCACTCAGATCCGTAAGTACCACACGAATACTACTGTACCCTTCCCCCGTTTAATACGACCTATTTCGAAAACGACACAAGCTAGCGAAAGACGATGCATATACGAAGTCTGACCCCCTATTCAACAAACGTTGGTCTCTGTTCCTTAGGTTACTTATATCTATTCAAACACCTTTAATAAATAGCACTTTCATTTACTTTCGAATTCTAAATAGATGATGAGCAGATTGTTTGATATTCCAATATTCACCGGACCTTAAAGAGTCAATTAAGCTGCTTTATTATGCTGTCGTAGACACGCTTTGTGAAAAGGCTAACCACGAAACTTTTGTCAATAATGAACGAAAAAGCTTGTTTATTTTGACCTCTGCTGCAATTTGCTTAAGGCTTGTTTCCGAAATGACTCCGACCATGAGCGTGTGGTTCGAGCTCGCTTCTTGCAAAAGTTCTTGCAAAAGGAAGATTGAGTCATTGTTCTTGCTTTCTAACCCACTGGCTTCAAGATGCAAGTTATTATTGCCGTTGACAGATATTAGACCGTAAGAGTTCAGAAATGGACGTCCAACACCAAATAAATTTTCAATTATAAGCCGAACTGGTGCTGCTCCGGAAAGCAGAGTAAAAAATGCGTTCTGTAAATTTTCCAAGAAACAACAATAGAATATGGTGATGAAACCTTCTTCTTGAGACAATTTGCGCGATCCTTTTTACAGAGATCAATTGTCCAATAATAGCTAATATCATAATCGTATCTTCTTAACTGCTTCAAAAGCACGTCAACAACCATAGCACATTGTCCAACGGTTAAAGGATTTCGAAAAGCTCATGATGCAGTGCTTGAAAACATTCAAAAATTCTCGGAAGCACTAGGATTTACAAATTTAGTTGTAATTTTGAGCCGTTTGTCACCGCAAGAACTGCGTTGCTGCAGGTTTTAACAAATCGCAGATGCTATTCCAATGAAAATAACGGTTCAGACATGTCTTTGGCAGCCGTAAAATTTCCCATCATTGTAAATACTTTTGCTCTTCGCGGCGTGTTTTAGATATCTAGCACTGAGCTGAGTTCATCAAAAGAAAGCTCTGGCTTTAACCACTTTTTATAACTGACATGGTCGGGAATATTGATTTACCGATAGATTGGAGATAGATTGAGTGACGTTTAATAACAGCACATTGCAGTAATGTTTACTACAGAGTAACGTCATTTGAATGATAATTAAAGTCAAAAGACATCGCAAAAATGGAGATACCCATCGTGATAAGTACCTTTTTCCTACGGGGAACCATCTGGTGAGCTCAATAAGTTTTATGAAAAATTGTTAAAAAAGCTGCCGTTAAATTCTGCCTTACTTAAATATATTTTCTGTTCCCGCACATTTTTTCTAGCACCAGTAGTGCTTAAAATTATCAGGGCCATTCGATCAGCAGTTAAAACAGGTTACAAATTTGTTACAATAGTTCAGCGTAAATTATATAGACATAGTTAGCCAGATCAAAAAAATGAGTAAAACTAAATGAAAAATTATACTGAGAACAGCATGTTGAATCGAGCCTATTAAACACCTTTTAAAGCAATCAGCATCTAAAAACATTTAAACCCAACAACCTAAGCTCAAACGATACTCAAAGGAATACGATTAATCTTTTTATTTACAATTTAAATGGACAGGCTGAACCATAAACAAAAATAGGACTCTAATTGAAGCAGAAAGCTTTGTTTTTCGCTCGATAGTTAGTTACTAGTGCACTACGATAGTTAGTTACTAATAGCCAGAGTACACGTTTGTCGTGCCAATACGCTATTTATGAATGCTTGCATTGAAAATAACCAATAACAGCGAGTTGAACTTGCGCAGCTCAATTACTTGAAAGCGGGCCTTCCCAATTTTGCAGAAAGTTAAGATTTTAGTCCCTATGCTAGTATTGCACTTCATATTTATAGTATCCTGTATTTTTTTGCTCTCAGCAACACCTAAAACAGCAAGAAGCGAACCCAGATCAGAGACTGTGATTGGCTCAATATTTAATTTTTATACGGCCGAGCCACTTACAATCGTAGACTTCATGATCATCAAGTCTCCTATTCCATCTGATCATAATAAGGCACTTATTTTTTATGACTTCTGGCAGTATTCTATCAATCGAAATCAGGGATGGACACAATTTTGAAAAGAAGAAATTTTCTGAGAACTCTAATTTGCCATACAATCAATATTATTGTTGATCCTATATACATATATATATATACATATATATATATACATATATATATATATGGGCCAATTAAGCATTTCCCATTAAACTCAACCGGAAACTTCGTCACTTCCTATTGAACACAAACAGAAATATAAGTCGAATCCAACTCAGCGGTAAGTTTAAAAGAGCACCGAAATACGTGCAATTTCGAGGAATTTATATATATATTCAAAATTAAACTGCTTCTTCTCTCCAAATTTTTCTATGTAGCAATTACATGAAACTTAATTAGGTCGTACAGCCAAACAAAGCAAAGCCCAAAATAAATTATTGAACTTACCCGTTAGTAGAAGTCATATCACGAGAAAATAGTAATAAGGGCTTGAGTGAGATTAGAGGTTATCAAACCACGGAAGCAATAATGGCGAAATAATAACCTACTCGTTCCAATTTACCTATTTGCACTAGTGTATGATGCGGCACTAGTGTGCTAATGTGCTATGTGCTAATGACAATCTTATAGCCTTCAATAAAAGTAACAGAATAGACTGAAAGAACTATTACATACAGTCGAAAGGATTAACCTCGAATGACACAAACTTAGCTTACCCGAATTTAAAATGATAAACGTATCGAGTTCTCATCGTCGCTTTAAAAATTAGCCTTAAGGATCATAAACAGTGGTGTTGAAGGAAGTAACTTTAAAGGCCTAATGGGTATACAAATAACTACAGTTACCAGACTAAAAATGTTTACATGATTAACTAACAGTCAGTACGTAGCCATCACGGTGGATCAATATGTTGTAGGAACATTTTACTGCTGCTCTATTTCTTAAATCTGCTCAAGCTTGTGTTTGTGTAAAAATCCTGTAAGAAACATAATCCGAGTCTTTAATAAAATTTTCTACAGATTTCGCCAGTATGTCAGCAAACCACGTTGGACATTTCAAAAGACATTTTTAGTAGATTGGCTCCGCGTCTTCG
Organism: Tropilaelaps mercedesae; assembly: GCA_002081605.1. NCBI lineage: Eukaryota > Metazoa > Arthropoda > Arachnida > Mesostigmata > Laelapidae > Tropilaelaps > Tropilaelaps mercedesae. The sequence continues at coordinate 20,557 of MNPL01000844.1, read as the reverse complement.
GCGCTCTGGACTAATCTAGCCCGGGGGCGTAACCGCCTCGCTTCGGCCGTTCAGTGCTTCGGTATGTCCTCACAGTTTCTTCAGGGTTGTGGAGAATGCCCACTAAAGGAACGTAGTGGTGCTAAATATGCATTTTATGCTGGTGGGTAGTCGACTTCTATTATGGCTCTCCCACTCAGGCCTCACGCATATGAGTTCAAACAGTAACGTCCTATGCAAGCGGCTTGCTTGGTTTATATTCCAGTTAATAAAGTCATCCACATATTACTCCGTAGGACATTGGATTCCAGTGTACCTCTGTAGTCGGCCTACCAAAATGCCCGACCACGAATGTCACCTCATCGCGCAGTGCCGTCCTTGGGGGGTCCGTCAAGCTTAGAGCGCCTAAGTTTAGAAAGGCCAAGTTAGTATACACATTTCTTACGCTTGCATATAGAAGCAAACTTCCCGCTAGAACATCGAAATACCTAACCTCAACCGACTTCCAATTTCAGTATTATCCCTCAGCTTTCAACCGGAATTTTATTTCGAGAACTTTCTATTGCCGAAAAACTTTCTTGAAGTGGCCTATGGTTTTTCTAGGTTCGCACGCCAACCATGAGCGAATGCCCATTCCATTTATTCCATCAAAAAGATCCAGATGTTTCTAAGAGAATAAATAACACTAGAGCGGCCGCATCCGCACCACCCTTTGCATGCTAACTGTATGGAAACAAAAAGTATACATAGTGTTTGTGCGAATATGTAAAGCGTGGCCAGCAGAGCTTTGTGATGCAGTCAGTTGCCCTGCGTTCTTCGTAAGTACCTGACCAATTATCTCTGGAAAGACGGCTTGAAAAGATCAAACTCACATCAGTATTCAAATTTTCGGATCACTTGCACGCGCTTTTCTTCTTTATAGTCTTGAAAAGTACACATTTAGCCAGATTGAGCTGAGGGCCGCTCTAGCTCTCCAGAACCTCTAAAACCGATACGTCGTAGAGGATAACTTTGCGGTTCGTATAAAGGAATGTACCGCAATTTGTTAATGTGCCGTCGTTATGGTTAGATAACGACATTGTAGGGCTCACTTATTGATGGAACATAGGAGGCTATAATTTAAACGGGCCGAAAGTACATTTGAAACACATTGGGCACAAGGATTCTGTTTGGAGAGCTTTGTTAATATCCCGTTAAATGAGTATTTAGGAAAAGTTAGCAGAGGCTGTAGCATTCGTACAATAAATATTTTTATAAATAGAACAAGAACAGTTTAAACCAGTCTACAAAACATAGTCCGTTTATTGTTGTATCTGGGTTTAGAAGCTGTGCCCTGAGAAGTTCTCGTGAATAAATCTTGCTTATTATAGAAAATCGTTCTTAGCAACACCTACATCTAGCTTATATTCAATAAAATTATATTTGTACCAGTGCATGTGGAAAAGTCTAGTATTATTACCATAATTGTATACTTCTCCTAATGCTCAAGTATTTTAAAGCAGACAAATTTTATAAAAATTTTGCATTCGACGAAGTGATTGGCCAGTAACCTTTACAATTCCGTTTCGCTCTACGCTCTCTATATACGACGAAAGCACTAAACCATTTTTCTTTCAACTTCGAATTACCGAGACGTTTTTCGAAGCCAGTAGTGTGCAGACAAGAAAACCGGGAGCGTAGGCATCTATATTTTGTTCAGCCAAAAAAGAGGCCACCACAAAACTTTAGAAGGCCTTTAAGAATACACAAAAACATTGATATTTGTTTGCCTCTCTTACAGCGGTCTCGTGAGTTAGAAAGCAGTTAGTTCCTTATGCGGATAATCATCCGATATACCCTTATATACATATATTTCACTTACCGCTATGGAACACAAAACGCCTTTATTATCGGAAGTACGTTACATGGACTTATTCTCTTATTCTCATTGCACCTTTAACGCGACAGTTGTTCATACTGCTTAGGCTTCAGTAAACGTAAGATTAACGCGAGATAGTCTTTTGGAAACCTTCTGACTAGTTTCGACAACTAAAAACTAGTTAAAATATATCCATGTTCAATATTTTGATAACTCTTCTTGTGCCATTTACCTTTTACTATGCTTTTTTTTGCGAAAACCAAAACGTGTTCCACAAACTCATTACTTTTTTTTCTACAGTTTTTCACAGTTTGCAGAATAGAACATTTTTATCATTTCTTCTAGTTTATTGTTCACACGTCGCAAGTCCAAGGATCTTTATTACATTTGTCTTTCATCACATTTGCTATATTGATACATTTGCTGCGAGCAAGCCTGATATCTCTGACTTAAAACACAGTAGGTTCGTATATACCTGCTTTCTTTACATTTACAATATTATAGGTAGAGAACCTAAATTATATTCACATTGGCCAAACTTGACTTGAACGGTGTGCTGTCCTGGAATAGTTCAAACTTGACAGGACAACCTAATCCAACCACGTACAACGATAGTTAAGGATACCCCTGAGCATAAAAGCACCCCGCATGCCAAAAACAAAAATGTGCATCTTCAACTTATTTATTTTCAGTTATAGGTCCAAAGTTAAAAACTACCGTAATCCCAGTTGAATTGCGCTTCAGTTGATAAAACTGCGGAACCAAGATTGCCTTTACTACGCCTACGTTATGGTAAGATCTATTTACTTCAGCAAAGATCTGTTTTTGGTTAAAATAATTTACGTTCTTATATTTGACAGTTACTTATATTTGTATTAAAACGATTGTGCTTGACCCTTTAATAAGTCCACATACGGCGGCCTTTGCGTAAATATTGCGTATATATGCATGAACGAGTGCAGTTGAACCGAGCGATATCTTTCATACACAATTAAAATCCCATGAGATTTAGGAAAAAAGAAAACGTGCTTAGAAATTAATAAGGTGCTTTAAAAAAAGGTTTCGAAGAAATAGAATTAGAATGTGCCAATGGTGATAAACGAAGTACTGTATCATTACAAAAAACATTACAGGAAATTATCTGCATAAGTACATCGTAGATTGTAGACTTCATTTGTAAATGCGATTTCAAATATATTTTCTTCATTGTTAATTGAGTAGTAGGTTACCAACGAAATGCAGGTTCATAAATGTTTATTTTGGTATGGTCGGTTGATGGTTTTCAATCAAAATTATATCCTCTTCTGATTAATCCTCTGATTAATCCTGCTCTATAGGAACTAGACAGGGGAATACATTTATATGATCAGCAGGCGCTGTCTTAGTTACAACAGACAGCAGCACTTAAATTACTATCATGATTTCATATATAGAATTGACAGTTTCTTCTTCATGAATTTAAGCCACGGAATAGCACGACTCTCGGAAAATTACAAAGCCCTTAATAAACAAATTTTTCTTTCGTACTGCATTTGAGTAATACATTAGACATCGCTTGTTTCTTTTAACTCATTCGCTCGTACATTCGCTTGTATCACGATCTAGCCATTTTTTCAAGTATTTATATTATACAACACGTCTCCAGGTACAGCCGATCTTCCTTCTTGGACTCGTCGTTCATTTGACATATGCATCTGCTGTATCTACGAACAGAGATAATATATATGTATATAATATTGCGCAACTTCGGCACATAATATTGACCCAGTAAAACGTGGTGCTTTTAATCTGATCGTTATAATACCTCTCAGACTTCCCATCAGGAACCAAGGAATTAAACACGATCACGTCCAAGAATATTTTGCATCTGAAACAGAATTAAAACACTTCGATGTCCCATTGACGATGGTTTGACTTTCCAACTAGTTTTATGATTGTGTTATTCATTATCGGAAATACTGTACAAACTTAACGGACTAAAATATACCGCAGTTAATTTCGATTTTGGTTAATCTTGGGTGTGATGATATTTCTTGTTTTTCCAATAGATCAGTAATGATATTTTCCTTTAAACCTTTTTACAGACCTTTAATATGCCCAAATATCAACACATTCTTTGTCCTCCTATTTTTTTCTTGCGTGTATCTGAATCTCTTGCCGTCCGGACCGCAACTATATTATGTTATGTATATTGCTTCTGGCTTTTGATGCAGTAAATTTACTGCGTTAGCGTCAAATAACAAACAACACGATTTGCAACTATTAACGAGGATGACCTAAGCGTCGAGGTCAGACACCATGAGGCTCTCGTTCCTAGCAATACCGAATTCTATGAATGATGGTGGATCTTCGTCACTCCCAGGTGCTGGCTGACACGGAATTTTTCGCCGTGGATAACTGGTGTGAATCTCGAAGTTGTCTGGCGCATCCGAGTGACACAGAACATAATAATAGAGGTACTAAAACAAAACATGCATACGTACAACACAGTTAACAAATTGAATAAGAATTAATTTAAATTGAATAAGAACTCGATCTCTAAGTATTAGGGTGCTACTCAAACTTGCCGGACTTTGAACGGCTGTAACATTGAAACTAAATGGGTTAAAACAATATTTTAGTATGTATTGAGAGGTGCTTTGTGGATATCGGCCCACTCTGTGGGGCTGTACATGTACCATCCACGTAACCTATCATAATTTAGTCATCATTAGCTTTCTTCGGAAAATCGACGTTTGCGCAATGTACACCATCAATTGTCACCTTCATGAATCAATTAAAATCACAACGGTTTGAATCTGGACAACTGGATTGACTAACCATTGCGCAATCTTGTTTTCCTTAATCCACTGTGTTATTAAAGCCGTGCAATAGGGTCCGCGTTTTAATCGTGTTGCTCATGTAGCGTGTGCTTTGGATTGCCACGTCAACGATATCATAGGTCTTTGAAAACTCGGCCTACCGAGGGCATTTATTTTTTACTTTTGGATTGATAACAAACTCTCTGCAACTATCGTTTATCTATAATGGTATGTTACAACTGAGTTTGTTGTTGATTATAATCTTGCAGGTTGAATTTACCTTACATCACATCAACTTTATTTGGCCTGGGGCTAGTTGTTGACGAACCCATTTTACATTTTTTAATTATTCGTAGTAATTTGTTGTTATTGTTTTACAAAGACTCGAGAAATGTTGGTCGACAGATTTTTTAAATGTTCCGCGCTTGGCAGCTCAAACGCCTCCACTATTTTTCAACATCTTCGACACTTTAGGGTTTTGAAATGTAATCTTCTCCTCGGTGACCTTCAACATCAAAATTTAACGGTTCGTTCCAAGAGAACATCTCAGCGCAGTATTGGCTTTTGCGTAGTGCTGTTACCAAACAAAAACTTGACATTTTGCCAGTTTCGCAAAATCATTTTTTCTCTGCGTTCAGTGCTAAGCACCGTCGCCTAAGGTTCTCAACGATTTTTCTTTCACGTATTTAAAATGGATGGTACTACATACAAAAAGAATTTTTTGTATTTAACATTTTTTTTTATCTGGCTACTAGTTTCAGATTTGCAGCCGTTCAAAGCTAGGCAAGTTCTAGTGGGATATTTGAATAAATCTCCTGAGTATACCTTTCGAAAAATAAACCATTTGGGAGCAGTTTTTTAGGCTACCTTCATGGAGTGCGTTTGCAAAAAGCGCCGATCAATTCGCTTTCCCGAGGGTAGCCTGAGCGCTAGTTGAATGACACCGTGATCATCTTTTCCTGGCTCTGCCGGAACTTTCATGGCGAGCTCAAGCTTCTCTCGTTCTCGTAACTCAAAGGCACGAGCAGCTTCAGCAGCTTTACGTGCCGCCTCCTCTTCTGCTTCCTGATAATCACCAATACCATGCAATAGAATATAATAAAAGAAACTTAGTTAAAAAGTGCTAATTATTTGGAAATGCTTGTCCCTCTTCTGTAAAGCTTGCAATGTCCCAATAAAAACGTTACTGAAAATAAAATACCCAAGAACTCATCTCCTAACATAGAATCTAAATTGAAAATACATAATAGAGTTAAACAGAATCCACTTCGTATATTGACCAATAAATTGATCACTAGCGTTCTTGAAGTCGGTACATCAAGTTTTTTGAAAAAGGCTCGATATGGAATTAGTGCTCATCAATCTTGACACTCATTTTGATATTTTTGTCCACAGGAAAACGGTTTAAAACGCAGCTGATTCAACTTAAACTAACTAATTTGTACTTGAGTCGATATTTAAATAAACCTGAATAGATACCGTATATTTTACACATGATTTTAGCACTTTTGGTGTTAATTGAAGAGTAACCACAGGCAGAAGCATTCATGGCATTTGAAGAGTCCAACAATCACCAAACTAGGTAAAAAACTTGAAAAAGATAAAAATGACCTTAAAACGAGAAAATTCTGGGCTACGTAATAAAACTGAAACATCGTAGTAAGCAACGGTTAATACTTAGTAATACTTAATCATTAGATATGCCATCGATTTACACGAAGATTGTATTCGATAGTTTGTGCTATATTCGACGATTTCCGGGAAACA
>MNPL01000844.1:0-13531 GCA_002081605.1 Tropilaelaps mercedesae | reverse complement strand
ATATATATATATATATATATTATGCCGTGCACCTGTTACAACCGGTCGAGTATATAAATGATGTTATCGTGGTGTTAAATTCGCGGTACCATTCCTATAGCTTCGGCAGATACTACACGGTGCGGGAAACTTTGTTTTGAACGACGGGCGTAACCAGGTCCAATCTGAACCCGTTGTCGATTAACTCAGTGTCAATACTATTGTTATGTTAGTTAGGGTAGTAAGAAAAGTAAGTTAGTACGGAAAATACTTTGCACGGTACATAGTCAGCTGAGAGCCAGGTGGGAGAGAACGCTCCGTCTGCGACGCCAAATAACACTATAATCAGTAGCGACACTTAAAAATGGTCCCGCGTAGAAAAAAATTTGCGCAGGAGATGGCAGTGGTAATGAACGAACTTAATCAGCCGCTGGAAATGTGTAAATTAAGTGCTAAAAACACGTTGGAAGGTTTTTGGAGCGATTAAATCGTTGAGTGATTTGTGACAGGCTAAACCATTCGCCCGCCTGACTCAATGATACATAACCCGGGTGACATGTCATTATCTTCATATGCCATATGAAAAGATATGATTTATCTATCCATTAGAAAACACAGATTAAAACAATCGTATCCGTGTATTATGTCACGCAGAATAAAAAAAGATGTTCATTGTATAACAACTTTCGTGAACGAGGCTTTTTCTTGTGTCTTTTTGCGTTATCAGTGAAGTTTTCAGCCCACGCTCAAGATCTGTTGTTGAAGCAAGCCAAAGTTATCAATATGTGAGTAAAGACGCTTGATAAAGCAAACTATCTACTGAGTAAATTCGCTTTCCTAAACACGCGTGTCATCACAGGTTGCTATCACCACTATAGTAGGTTCAAACCACCACAGCATATGAAGAACTCGGTCAGAAAAGAAGGTCCTTCAGCTCAATACTGAAATCCGCGGGTCGGAATATAAGCATCAACTATGCGCTACAACACATCTTGTCCTTATTAAAACCCATTTTCCCTAATGCAGCGAAACGTTCAAGCTGCCTCCTCTTGTCTTTAGGAGCCATTCCCGTAAGCAATCAATTTGTCTTTTAGTTATGGAATTCTAATTAGAACTACTTGGCTCCACTAATATCAGGAAATGCCATACCTGCAATGCAGATCCTGAGTTTTTCTCGAATGAACTTAAAATATTAAGTTCACAATAATTCTGCTGCGCGCCAATTCAATTTGTCGTCAAAAGGCCTAAGAAAATCAGAATAGCTAGGTACGTCAATAGACTTCCTGTTTAACGAGGGCGGCGGGCTTGACGTATTGATCGTTAGTGAGATCGGCTAAGTATGAATCTACTTTTTGTAGATCAACTGCTATAGCTTTGCGTTTATTCTTCCATAATAGGTTTCGCCTATTGCATCATATGTCGTCTCACTGTACTATAATATCGAACGTTATATTTATAAAATTATAATATTAAATGTATATATATATATATATTTTTTTTATTTTCCATTAATATTCTCCATTACGAGATATTGCAGTCTTATTGCTAACACTGCAATATTACGCTATTGGTATTAATATTGTACCGCACATTTTAATTAGCAATCAAATGCTTTTGCACTATTGTTGTTGATATCTTTTTGGACGATTTTTGACGAGGACTGTATTTGCAGTTATGTGAGTAAATCTCATGCTAACTTCCATTCAACTAAAGATTTTCCAGTGAAGTGCAAAAGACATCATAGATCAAAGGAACTGGCACATAATAGGGCCGTGATTCCTAGTACTATAGTATATTGCAGGAATCACATTATAGTCACACATATATAGTTGTGAGTGTTGTGAGAGTTGTGAGAAATCACATATATAGTTGTGAGACTTTTCTTATTTCCACTGTATATTTTATGTGCATTTATTTTACGAAAACAGACATATTAAACTTGGAATTATAAGTAAAAGGTCAGATACTTCGTCATCCTGACTAAAAAACAACGTAAAGCAGATAGCAAAATGAACAACGTACGACGTGTCTCACTAATAGCCGCTTACGTAATCTATGATTACACAGATCAATTATCTGTTCTAGATGTACCTCGACTCAACTTACCCTCAAACTAGATTCACAAATGTGGTCATGAAGCCTCAAGCTTTGTCTAGTCTGAAATCCTTTTTGTAACTTGCTTCACGTACGTACAAGGTAAATTAATATGGCTGTTGGGATTCGCATTCGGCTTTCACACTCATAAAAAACGTGAATATTTTAGTTCCTTTTATTTTTTTTTAGCTCCTTTTTAGCTCCTTATAGCTTAAAGCCAAAATAGACGCATTGATCTATCAGTATGGTGCCCATTAGAACTTACTGAACTTATCTGAAACTGGTTACCAGGCAAAGGCGAAAGTTTGTCACTATGTAGTACCATCTATTTCGAATATGTAGAAAGGATCGTTGAGATTGTTGAACACAGTGGTTAACAGTGAATGTCTAAACGGTAATTTAAACACTAAAAACAAACGGCAGAGAATCATTTTGTCAATCACGTTATTATTCATTTTTATTTGATGATAGTGCTGTATAAATTAATCGACTATTAATACAAATATTAGATGGAGGCCCTGTCAAAACGCACCGTGAGATACTAGAGTCAATGCTTCCGTGATGAAAATTGCGATATTGAAGATCTTCGAAGAGAAAACAACTCGTCGATACCACAAATTGCCGAATGAATAAAAGTGATCTTAAAGACTTTTGAGCAGCCGAGAACGTCAAGTCTGAACCTGTCGCCCAAGTTGGATATTTAGCGTAGTACCTGTCAGCTAATAGTGACAGAACTGCGAATAAGCGAAAAATGGGTTTTTAATGAATTAATACCACGCTAGGTGCAAAGAGATGTATTGCAAATCCAACCTGCAATACTATAATCAACAGCAAACTCGGCCACAGCATGGGCGAGATCACTTTGTTCCAACTCCCACAAAGGACCAGGCTAGAAAATGGCGTTGTAATTGAGAGAGACCGTTTTCAGTGACAATACCGAATAAATAAGTAACCAAAAAATCCTGGTATTTGGAACGTTCAACAAGAAAATTTGTTATTACGAGACATTCGGCCGGAGCCAAAAAATTTATGCCGCTAATATCCCAAGTTTTTGAAAGCACACATTTTTATGGATTGTTGGTACGGTAATCGAAAATGGCAATGGCTTCAGCCCCCCTTATTTTCCGGATTTATGCGCTTGTGATTGGGTTGTTCTTATGCATTAAATAGGACAATTAGTGGTATATAGGCATGGATTCTTTAAGAAAGCTATTGATTATAATGGATTACGCGAAAGGAATACATACGGTTGTCCAGAGCGCTGGCTTTGGTGTGGATAATAAAAAAGAGCACCTTTAAAAACAAACTAAAATAGCATTGTTCTAACTCATAGCTAAAAAATTACAAGAATTCTTCGCTGGACACCTCCATATTCACTGTCTGTATGCGGGGTTAGAAAATAACTAGTTTCTTTTGGCTTTTAACGGTGAGGGGCCGCGCATACTTGGAACTAGATACCAACCATGCACATCATCCAATTTATGCAAAGCAAATACCTTAAAAAGATCGTTAATATTTTACTGGGTTGTTATTTTATTGTAAAAATAGTGTGCTGTTGTTTCAAGTCTTGCACAAACATTTGCCTCACTGTTACGTGAGTGCCACTTGGATTACCCTGTATAAACGGGACGGCCACATTTGTAAACCACCTATTTCCCAACGTCTTAATGGCAATTTATCTATTTAAAAAGTACCAAAATATTACAGTTGCGTTATGTGAATGCACTAATAGTCCCCAGGAATTGTTAAATATGAAAATCAATTCGGGAAACTAACCCGTTTGCGTTGTTCATCCTCACGTCTTTTTCGAGCCTTTTCTTGATCAACGCGAAGCGACTGGAAATAAGCTTCATCCTGCTGTTGCCTCAGTGTTTGGTTTACACTTCGCTCATTCCTGTACACATATGCACCACAAAATACGTTGAAACATCTACATTAAGTTATTTTGTAAATTAGACGCCGACTTTCAAATTTATATGACCGGTTAGCAAGACCGCCAAGAATTTGCCCCAATCAGAAGTGTTTCTGCAAGCCTATTTTATAAAATCATATTGAGCAGCTGCCCTACCGTGGGACGATTAGCTCAAACACGGAATCGTCGATATCCAGATCATGCAAATCTGTCGATCCACTACGGGAAGTCACCGATTTTGTCTTCGACATTCTGCCAAAAAATTTTGTCACTGCGTTCTTATCAACGGACAGTTTAACATTCGTGAAATATCAAAATATCCAAGCGGATAATTCTTGCAGTTCTATTAACTATGGTAGTGAATTCTCGTTGATTAAAACACTAGATCGCAATACTTTCGCAATTTTAAAGAATGAAACTGGCCCCAGTTTTATTGTGGCCTTTTAAATCCCAGTATATAAATATGCCCAGATTAGATGCTATAAGCAATCAGTTTCCGGCATGATTGCTTGGTTTGCATACATGTACTATTTTTATACATGTTTTTTTTACCGAGTAATACACAGTTAACAAAAATGGAACGTAAACATAGAGAAATAAGCTTTTTTTATTAAGTTGTTTCGCGTTAAAAGTACAGTAGTAAAGTCTTTCGGCGCACGCCGTCAAAAAACCATATTCGAAATTTGAGATTAAAAATAAATAAGGAATACACCAAACCCTGGCAAATATACTTGTTAAACTAAGGTCATATTGAAGCAAATGCTTATCTACTAATGAATCTCCTTTTTAATACAGACAAAAAAAAATTATTCTTATCATAATTACCCAACAAAACACCAACGGTTCAAGCAGCAATGTATTGATGGAACACTTAGTTTTTAACACAACAAACTCTTATGTATACATGTTTTGACGAGTAACTATGATTTTCTAATATAATTACAGTAAAGATATCCGTTTGAAACGGCAGTTCCTTGCCCAAACATAGCTCGTCCACTTAGAAAAGTTTAAATTTGACGTACTTGAGTTGGCTTGTACTCTGCTAGAAGCAGACACCGTTCTTGAGGAAATTAATCTAGAAAAGGTATACATTTTCAATTTGTGTCCGTAGACGCGAATTTATTAAATATATTTTTTAGATGCGCACTTTGTTTTTAATTCGTTAGCTCTTTCGCGTGACTAGATAGACCGTTTAAGATACAAGGAGTATATGTCACGAATGGCATTCGAGCTGGCAAGCGCCCGCAATTCAGCAACCAGCTAGTTAACCAGTCAGGTGATTGAACTGACTTTATTCGTTAAGCCATACCACTGCAAAATAAAAGGGAGGCCTGACTTTGGAAGTATGACAACGAAAATTGTTAAACTTACCTAATATTTGTCTAGAAAATAAGACGTTGATACAGCATTCAAGTTGAATTAGTAGTAATGCTCGACATAACAGAGACAGGTCAAAAAAATAATACCTTGGAAAAGTAAAAGTCCAGTACAATGCCCCGTTAAATCTTATATAATCAGACAATCATTGGGGTATGGCAAATTATGACATTTATAGGTCATATATTAAACACGCTTATAAGAAGGGCAATAAAGTAAGAATAAGAACTGACATCAGCGATCCATTGTTGCAAATATCATTTCACTAGCTTCACATAAAAAGCGAAGTGTAAGGCTACCCGCTCTTTTTAGCTCTGTGGTCTTTACGAAGACGATGACGGTTGCATCGCGGAGTTAATCGCTATTCTAAATAAGCAACAACGAAGATTCCAAGTGTCATCCAGCTTCTGGTACTAGTAGACTATAGAGCACCCTAAACAGATACACCTAAAAATGGTAATAATATTGTCTACTCTGACTCTTTCTATAAAAACCTCGAGCTGATGGTGCCAAATTTTCATGGTAGAAATTGGTGCATTGAAAACCACCAAGATAAGAATTTTATTTCAAAATCCCACACTGTCAAATGAATGTGATTAAGTTTAAGTTTGGCTTGAATGTACAGATAGATCTTTCAACCACTATCTCTATAGGTATAGGGCATGCAGGCAAGTTTTGAGTTTAACACCTAAAACTTACACGCATTCCCTATTTTTCCAATGTAATTCAGTATTGAAAGCGAAAGGTTTTTTCATTAGAGTTATTATTTGATTAGTTGTTAGCGTATTTTCTGCTATAGGGTTTACAAAATGTTTTACTAAGCTAAATTTCCACTAAACCTGCGAGCAGTTGTCGAAACAAATTTGGCGAAATGTGCGAAAAAAGGTTCCTAAATCGGGAGTTCACGTGGGAAACATTGCATAAAGGTAAGAACAAGCGACAAATTAGTGATGCAGATGCATTTAATGTACGAAATAACTTTTTTGTTGAAAAAGGTTTAACCTTCGAGACTGCTAGGTCATCTCATGTGACCATTTATGTCACTTATTTAGTTGACATATATAGCTAACAAAAATAAGAGTAAACAAAACTATAAAATGAAGTAGCATTAATAATATAGCATAATTAATTCCTTAATCACAAATATTCTTATGCACGTTCATACAGCTGCTCGGAAAAGTGAGCTCAAGAGCTCACATAAAAACATAAGTTTTTCCCTTGACTTCAAGATGAAAAAGGAGAGAGGTATTATTTTTGTGTTTAGGTCTATGGTAAAACGATTTTGGTTAGCAACAATGATTTTCCTCAAATAATTAATGGAATTAATAATTCTGTGGGTGTATCTATTTGAATCAACACTGTCGGAAATGTGTTTATCAGAGAATGATGGTATTCAACAAATTTTTCGCACATAACGTTTTTATTGCACCATAGTCCCTTAAAAAGTCGCTCTAGTTTACAATATCAACGTGGGCCACAGTTCACCTTATATCGATTTGTTCGTAATTAAGGTGTTTTATTTGGCGAGTAGTATCCAGCAGTCTGTTGAGAAATACGAATGATTCCGGAATGATCGAAGTTGGCCCGCAAACGCACGAACGAAGTGTTGTCGTTTCACTCTGAATCGTTTGTTTGCGAAAGCTCCCGTGGTGAGCCGGAAGAGTGAGTCGGACTGGATGTAACTTGAGTAAACTGTTCTCAGTGCCACATTGTATAAGAAGAGAGTGGTTCTTGGATCTGTGTCTGTGACCACGGTGGCCAACTAATCGAATTTTTGTAAATTGAAATCCCGAATCTTTGTAAACTTCTTGCTCAATAACAATGCCTGATCATTGATTGAGAAGTTGAAGTTAAACATTGACCTTCTGAATCAGCTGGCCTTTTCGTGCCATGACTTAAAAATGTGATGCATTCTCGTAATGTTAATGGATGGATTAAGGATGGCAAAGGAACGGTGAAATAACAGATTAAAACAAGGGTTCACACGTTTTCTTTGAAATTGTAAATGACGGTCAGCTTCATACAACCTCGAAGTGACTTAAATGTGAGTCTACCCGACGTATACATTTAAATAACTTAATATATATTTAAATCATCGTATACTTGAATCATCATCCATCAAAATGATGAAGTAAAACAGAGTTTGTCGAAAGCCAAATGTCAATCCAATGTTAATTTCCCTGGGTATGCTGTAGGAACTAGTTTCCTATGTGTGGTCTTCGATGCCCACATTTTAAACACATGAACTGTGAGAAATAATTCATCAAATGTATTTGTGGTGATCCACGATGATTTTTGGATAATTTCGATGAAATTGCTGTAAAATTTGTAAAAAAACCGAAATCGATTGGAGCTCAGGTCGAAGTTCATCTCTATATAACCAGGATTTTTGCAGTTTTGCTAGTGAACCTCTTTTGTGTTCCAGCATATAATTTACATGTAACTAGGTCAGTTACGCAACCGTAAGCTCGATTCTTATGAAACACGGGCCTTATTGAATAGCAATGAACTTCTTGCTCCGGTTCGAAACAAAAATGGATACAGGAGACTCCTTAAATATACAGCTTGTCTTCTTTGCCTGCATCTGCTACATACTTATAATTTTACACTCTAGCCTGTGTTTATTCCAGCTGACCATCCGTGTATAGCGTAGTAGAAGATTTTTAGCTATTCTGGGCAGATTATATCAGGAAAATTTATCTGCTGAGTATGGATTGTTAACCAACGGTGAAGAACTTCCATGCAGTGTCTTCTCACGTTGTTTCGTGTCTATGCTTAGAATTTCGGAGTGAGTTAAGATAATTTACAACAGCGTCTTGACATTCTAAATATTGCTTAGAAACGCTTGACCAAAATGAAAGTATTCCATATTTTTCAATCTCCCCAATTGAAATTATCTTTTTTTAAATAAAGATTTTTAGTATTTTCAAATTATAAAATTTTATTGTTAAAAAAATTCATCGATTTTTTAAAAGGTATATTATTACTACTCAATTTTCTTAGGACCCATTTAAGACTTTATTTCAATATCTAGATAGAAACCAGGCTGGCTTACGCCAGTCTGAACTCAAATCATGTAATGATTAAATGGAGGAACAATTCACCTTCAAAAACTTCTTGACTTTGAAGGTGAAAGAAAACTCAAACACCTTTTAGTTACGCTCGATTTCATTAATAATAAAATATAAACCTAAGCATCTACCAGAATTTTATCGCGCATAATCATGGCGGTCGAAAAACTACCTAGACCAGCGACCATCTACTATTTAACACAACTCATTTTATTGTATGTATTTTTACCCATGTGTTCACTCAATGATTCATTCATACAAGACATCTTTTCCGGCATTAATTGGAAACAACTGGCGTTTATGTTTCATGGAAGCATGTTAATGAGTTTTGCGACCACTAGGTTCTTTCAACCCATAAGCCCAGATTCATTCCTATTTACAGATATATATGATAAATACAGATTTAACTTGGTAACACTAATCTGAATCCTAATGTAAACTAAGATTACGTACCTTTCTATTTGGGCCGCTCTAAGTGATGCTTCATTATCGGCTTTAATAGTAGCTAGGATGCCTATCAGCTGATCTGCACTCTCGATTTGACCTTGAATGCGGGCAACTAATGTCATACGTGACTCTCGGAGAACCACCACGCATACAAACGGATATGTGCGTTCCCTCAGCGTTCTAGATACTGTTCCACAAGCAATGGACGAAATTAAAGCAACGACGCAAAGCATTAACAATTACAATAAAGACCAATCGTAATATTCCATATTATTGGAAAAATAATTCCATATTATGAGCTCATAAAATATATATATGCATATTTAATATGGAATATATATATATCCATATTTTCGTGTAAGCAAGATTTGCTATTATACCTAATCTTATCATTCGGATTTTAGTCACTCAGTTTCCGTAGAATTGAGAAAAAGGGAAATGTAAACAAAAATTTAATTACGAGTCTGGCGTAAATTCTAAAAGCACGGCTTTCATCTCTAATGTTGAAGTAGGCCTAAACCAAAAGCTTTATGGCAAAAAAATACGTATTAGTTATTCACAAGTAGGTATAATCCTATTGCTCTTTCGACCGAATATGCACGTATGCACGTATAACCACTAACCCTTATGTCCTTCGGGTAACTGTACAGAGCAACCCCACACAAGCATGTTCTCCTCCAACCAGTTGACCACTTGAGGAGTACAAAGGACTCCCCGACAGAAGTGATCAGTGTCTTCGTGCGAAGCGTTGTGCAAATAAACAAGCAGGAAACGTAATTCGGCTTTTGCTCGAGACAATGCCTACAAGATGATACGAAAAAGAATATGAAAAAATGTTTAATTGCACTGGCATTGCATACAGCAAATAATGAAGCCCAAGTAAAAACATTTAGACCACTTTGGTATATTCAACTAATTTAACAAATTTAAATTTCAAAACATGAAACTTAATAAATGAATAAATGAAGCCACAAAATAGCAAATGACACCTTAATGCTCATTGTATATCCAAGAACAGCATAAATTATATACGAGTATGACGAGATTATTATCACACGTTACTCTTATGAAAACGGGTAACTAAAAATACGTGTCTTTTTAAGCAAGTAATTGCCTACTTGATTAAAAAATGTGTATATCGATAATTTGTTGGTTGATTCTGCAGTACGCACCTGATTGTAACTTGTTTCGAGGAATGTGGGAACGACAGAACCGTACCTGTCGGTAAATTCTTTGATAAACTGTCGGACGTTGCCATCTGAGTCTGTGACCGCCAATCGTGAGTCATTTCGTATTAAAGATATCGCGAGTCTCACAATGTTATATATCGTTCGGACAAAGAACGACAACGGCCATTGCATCACGTACCACCTATACGTAAAATTTAATAACAATAATAACACCATCACCACCAACAACAACAACAAAATATACAAAAATACTTTCAGCGTATTTTTTTCTGTTTGGACTATTTTCTCAGCCATATGTTCTTTTTGACCCTATAAACATGTATACGCATGTTTAAGATTAGTTATGAATTATTTAAATTATACGACCTTTGTATTTCTCATTATGATCCTGTTTAAACTTTCAAGTGGTAGCTTTTAGTGGTAGCTTTCGAAACAAAAAAAATACCCGAAAGTAATCCATCCACGTGGACGCCAGTATGACAATGTGTAATCCGCGCTACGGAAATTCTGGTCGACTGAAGGCATATCTTGTGCTCTCTGCCGGTTGCTAGTGGGCGACGAAGGCAAATGAAGAGCAGTAGAAACAGCAGCCTCGAGGTCCCACGAATGGGCACACAGGATGTCTTTACATCTTAAAAGGTCTTCGAAGCCCGTTATTTCCTGTGACAAGTTACTGTTATTATTATTTGTTGTTGTTATTATTATTACTACTATTCCCTATATCACCGTCATCATTTCCAAAAATAATATAAACTATTTTTAGAATAATCAAACTTTGGAACTCGTTTAATGTATAGAATTAACAGCAATTAATTTAATTAAACGTTGACATCGCAAAGGTTCGATTAGTAAGATTCAATCTTGTTGGATTAAACAACTGCCGCAAAATAATTTCTAGAATTAGCAGAGCAAAACGTCCATATTTTAAAGTGAATACCCATCATTAATGAATTGTGATATATTATTTGAATATCAAATATTTTTATGAGATCTTGTTGTCTTCGATTATCCCTAGAACAATATGCAATATAAGATTCGAACATTACAGTCCAACAACTTGAAACAACCTAACGTGAATTAATGCAGATTATTTGGGTGGACATTTTGTGCTTTGTAAATGAGATCGTGACCGATTTGAAGCAGTCAGCTGATAAGAGGTACAGCTTAACATACAATATGGCATACTATTCTATAAATCCTAGAACGTAACTTGGTAACGTAATATCCAATTCTCAAGACCAGAACTCCGGTGGCCCCATAGACCGACTGGTAAACGTGGATTATTGATTAACTCACCTGAAATTGAACTAGTTTTAAATTCTGAGACTCCGATAGCTTTTCACTGGACGCCGCCATTTTAAATTCGACCACCCACAATGCCTGCCCAGCGCGCAGTTTCAAATATATCAATTTCTAACAATGCGGCGTCAGTGTTGAGTTAAATCTGAAAGCTGATCTGATAAGTGGGAAAAATTCTTTAAAAATATTTTCGGATTAAATGCTATCGGAAAACTATGTGTATTTTTACACACATAGAGAAGGCAATATTTCTAATAGCAAGTTGATGACAGCCATTTGGGATTCGTTCGTGTATTAGTTGGTCCACAGGAAGACAAAGTAGACTAAAGAGCGTAAGATTGGGCAACAAAACCTTGGGAGAGTCATTATTCCTCGGCACGGGCCAAAACGGTCGAAAACGTTTATATGATGCCGCTTGTCAATTTTAACTGAATTCGGTTGCAGTTTACAAATAAAGCAGAGCTAGCGTGGCTGGTACTAGTTGCCTATTCCCTTTCCAGCATTGTTATGATAATAGCACTCATCTCGCGTACTAATAATATTTATGTATGTCTTCGGTAAACCGCTGACGAACTTGACGTCTTTATAAATACTCAATAGGAGATTTGATCAGAAAAAGACGATTTGTTCTTATTTAATAAAGGCTACAAATTCAGATGAGTCTAGACGCATAGATGTTTATTTTTACGATTGAACATTGATAAGGAAAAAAATAGCGACACATGATCACTAAAATTATTGCTATTCTTCTTAACATAATGTTTCGTTTCAGGTAATTTAAATGCACTTTATGCTCAATCAAAACGCGTTATGGAAACAAACAGGCATTTGTACTTACCAATTCTACTTTCCAGAGATTGATATATCAAGATCACAGAAATACCCACTTCACAAATTCTACAATTAACTCTTGCTGTCAACTGGATACCACGATTTAATAGCTTTGTACACTTCATGCCACTCGATTAATTTATCGCCCTATAAAATTTAGACACCATTGATAGGTTGGAGCAAACGGCTGCCGTCGAACTCTGCGAGCCCACTAGATACTGAATGCCGGCGAGCGAATTAGCCAGCTCTAGTGCAATCGTCAATTATTTGTAATATTATATTCTAGCCACCACGAACATTAATCCACGATACTCGGCTCCTAAGAAATAAATAGTACGTTTTGTGTGGTATTTGATACCTTTTGTACGTAATATATCGATTAATATAGTTAAAAAGTCACATGCATAAGCCCTTGTTGGCTTAGCAAGCTACATTGAACCCTAGAGTGGGAACAGGGCAAATTTCAGCGAAGAGGTCTAGAAACTAGCAGTTTATTTACTTCCACCACACCCCAGCTTCTAAGGGGTATTTTAACAACCTGCGATTTAAACCAAGAAGGTTGTCTCTCTAGTAAAAAGGTTCTTCATTTTCAATGCTTATTTGATGTTGTTGGGTGTTTACATGATTGGTCTTCGTCGGTCAGATGGACTCTCGCCACTGGAAAATCTAGGGCAATTACGACTTTCATTAATAAAATCGTGGTTAGTGTACTATTACCGAAAGGCCTCTTCGTTATACCACTCATTTATTACTGATAGCATATCGACTGAAAGCGGCATAGAAATAGAGAACGAGCCTTTTAAAAATAAGGGACAGTTCATTGTTGCCTCAAAGCTACATGCCTAATAGTGAACCACGGGCGACACAGCTATTAGGTAGACTTAATGGTCCACCTCTATTGTAAAATTGACTCGTTGTAGCAGATTGGAGATGCATTTTTGTATCTCAAGTGGCTTTGTAGTTGTGACAGGCAAGCGAGGATTTTAGAAAGTTCATATTCATTTGTTTTTTGTAATGAAAGGAACGCTTGTTATATAGATAGGCCTTCCAAGAAAGTCATTGTGCACTCGAGAAAACTCCTATTGGTGATGTTATCTAATATTCTCCGATTCTCCGCCTCTTTTTGTCTACAACAAATCCAGAGCAATAGTTAACAACGTTAAGAAGATCGAAGTCATATGTTGAATAACTAACCTAGTCGGAGAGAGATAGTGGAGTATTACTCGGTGCATTAGTAGTACCTTGCTTGTTGTACAATATATCGGATCAAACTTCTGTCTCATTTAATTTGTGGGATATATATATATATATATATATATATATATATATAT
>MNPL01000842.1:0-37263 GCA_002081605.1 Tropilaelaps mercedesae | reverse complement strand
TATATATACATATATATATATATATATATATATATATATAGAAAGAGAGAGAGATTCAGCGCATTCGGGTTTTAAAGCATATCATATGCAATCGGAAATCTGCAGAAGATCTAATCACATGGCCTAATGGGGATTATGACAATAATGTGTTAATAAGGTGTCAAAACAGTATAAGCAAAGGCCGCTTGGCGCTATAAACGCTACCATCTCAACGAAGAGTCCCTCTATTGCCACTTACGTATAATTTCGGTCGTATGCGTGTCTCGGTGGTTGTGTGTGTAAATCACTTTGGCTATGAATCGGTGTCTACCAAGGGCGGGATGGGATTTTAACGAAAGGCGTGGAAGACTGCGTGTGACCTCCATGAATCGTTGACGAAGCAAATCACCGCTAAGGTATGGCACACGGAGTAATCCACGAAATGGGCAAAGCGGATTTTTGTCCGACCTATAATACTTTGATTACTTTAGGCAAATTTAGGCTACAACATCGGACGAGCCCGAAGCACCTTCTTTCCACAAGTTTCGCAAGCTGCCTCAATGGTCGCAATTGGGGCAAGAAGCGGCTTCATTAGTGATTCAAAATATGTTTTTTTTTTAGCAGCAAGTGGGTTAGGTAATTTTTGACAAATTTGAAGACACAGCTGAACTAGTAGTTAGACGAGGCAAACAAGGTGGTACAAAATGACATTTATATATCGTCAGGTTTACGGTCTATTTAGCTCTAAATATAGTAATTTACAGCAAGAGGAAACGTGGTAAGCCTCGAGTAGAAACTCTCTTTTGTTATAGCCTGTTCCGCGGAGGCAGATCTTGTACGTACCTTTCGCATAACATCCGCGATAATTTGTCCCTGGGCGTAGATTTCTAAAGGAGATCGGTAGCATGATATCGAGGCTGATATCTGAGAGAGTTCCTTGAAGATATCTCCAGCCGCAACTGGCTGCTCGCGACTCAACGTTTGCATCGTCTGGGATAGCAAGTGACCCGCGTCCATTAGCAGAGCTTCCTCTTCCTGGACACACATTTGGTAACAACCCATTAGTGCTTTCTTTAAAATACCACACTTATTTGAAGAATGAATTGTATGCATTAACTTTGGTAGGTACCTCGTTGTCCCTAATAGTCAGTATAACGTAGGTAAGGAAAAAAGCAGCAAAACTAATTTATAACTTAACCGATCAGGGGTTACATAATATATTGATGGCTAAAAATGTATATAACACAGGTACATAGAATAAAAACTAATCATGTTGCTATTTATTTGTTGTTCTTTCTAACAAAAACGTTTATATTTTAGGAATTAGTTCAAGACGCTTCACTCAAGCATGAGATGAAAAGAACTTTGAATTTCCTCATGCTTTTATGCCTTTAACTGGCTGCGGACCAAAGGTAGCCGGTTACTGATATCGGTTCCAGGCAACCAATATCTTTCTAAATTTAAAAGTTAAGGTAAAGCAAAACGCGTTTCAAATACAGTGAGCAAGGTTCTTATTTCTGTTCACTATCTGAAAAGTTAGGATTATGCTATTTTCTGCGCGACACACTTAGTCCATGCTATGCCGTAGATTCGAAGAGCCCGAACTCAGCGATTAATTTCATTAACGCAATGTCTTTTCGTGGGAAGTAGCACGTGCCGCCGTTCAGCATTAAGCGAGTCCTTTTTTGTAATTGCATGAATTAAAATTCCTACTCTGTGGTCAGTGATTAGAGCTTATCAAAAGTTATTTTCTTAGTGTGATACTTATGTGGTGATAATGGTCCTAAGCTTCTGCATGCTAATAAGCTGCTAAAGTAAAAGAAGGCTGGCAAAAACAGGAAGCGTCTAGTTGTTTTCCTACGCATAATTGTGCAATCGGGTGTGAAATGTAATATATTCATGTTAGCGATATGATGCGAATGACTTCTAGAAGCAGCAAGAGAATGAAAGTGCATTAAAAAACAGTTGTATTCGAACGTAGACCTATCATACGGGACATCCCTATAAGCCGAACAGATTTAGATAATTCATATAAACGCAGCAAATGTGAACTGGACTAGCTTACTAGGGAATCTATAACGAGTTTAAGATTAAAGGCGTAAATGATAGGTCCACATTTAAGATTAAAGTGCCATATATGTAGTACTCATGTGTAAACAAACAATGCTTGTGCCAGATAACTGCCATCCTCTAATACGGCAATCTTCCTGCTCAGATTAAAGCCGGCAGAACACTTAAGATGAGTTATCTAGGTTGTGTTTTGCTACATGTGCGTACCGCAACATCAGCATTAGCCAGTGTGGCGGATGAGTGAACCGACACCCACAGGATGAAGCACAACGTCATTCGTCGGACGGAGCAAACAGGGAATATTGACGAGTCTTTTGACACGAACGATTAGCGAGGCGTGGTAAAACACGAAGCACTGCGCAACGAACTTTTGCGGTGCTGGGAAAAAACCTCCCTCCAAATTTTGTGTCGGTCGCTCTTACCTCCAACAGATCTGCCTGTGGTTCGTCAAGAAGCACGTCACCATCTCCCAGCAACTTTCTTTGTGAGGCAGCCGTATCCTCCAAGTCGCCGGAGTATGTGATTTGCTAAAAAAATCCATTCATCCACAGGCGTCGTCATCATCGTAAATCACCAGCACTCCACTGTCAGTAAAGTTCAACCGTAACACAGAAGTTTATACGAAGCTAGCATATCTTCTGCATAGCTGCGTTATGGTTTTTAACTTTCCCTTTTGTACCAATACATGTATGGACATCTCTGGCTTTCCATTGGTTCTATCTCGCCCGTATAGCCCAATAGTCATTACGGCGACCTCAACTGGAGCCTTTGTGCTTGGGCTTATACGTTTACGTATAAACATACGCTCTGTTTAAACCTACCACCCGTTTAGCATGGTGGTGAAAATGCAATAGATACCGGGTGATCTTGCCATCTCGGTGCGTTTAAATGGGCCGGACATCAACT
The DNA here is from genome assembly GCA_002081605.1 of Tropilaelaps mercedesae. Classification (NCBI taxonomy): domain Eukaryota; kingdom Metazoa; phylum Arthropoda; class Arachnida; order Mesostigmata; family Laelapidae; genus Tropilaelaps; species Tropilaelaps mercedesae. Next base: position 34,308 of record MNPL01000842.1, on the reverse strand, counting down.
CATCTGAAGTAAATATCAACTGAGAGTAGAACAATCGTCCCAATAACGCTTTCTAAAATCAGCAGAGTCGTGACATACTCCGCTAGCGCAAATTGTAGCAATTACTACTCAGCCGGGAAAAACTATGGGATTGAAGGATGTGTTTCTATCTTGCTGAGGAAAACGACGCCGGTTGTGCGTGTGTTTGTGTGTCTTCTAAGAACACAGATGGCTGTGGCGGCATATGACAAAGGCACTCGGAATCAAACAAATGTTCTCTTTTCTGTTGTTGTCGTTTTCTTATTCGTATGCTAAGTCTAGACTTACATTAATGTGCTCATCTTCCGGATCCTTAGGGGTTGACACTCCGGCACGCCTTGCCTTCATCGACCTAAACTCGGTATCATCGACTATTTGGAACGTCGCCACGGTAGATTGGTCGAAGGTGTGAACTTCCGCCCAAAAGTGCCGTACCGTCTACGAGAAAGACGCATTAACGGTAATGAGCTTTCGTTTTTTGTGACTCTTTATGCCGTTGTTCTTATCCGACGCTAGCCATGCATTCGTTATTACTAAATAGACTTGATTTAAGTTAAAATGCTCCAAAAATGTCCGAGGTGCTGCTCTCCGTGATATATATCTATCCTTCTTTCTAAACGAAAAGTGAAGGAGATTGTGAAGGAGAGCGTATGCATGAACGTGAAAGATTTGTTCGTATTTTTAATGGGTCAATTTAAAATGGCAGTTGATGACCACGAAGAAAATGTAATGAAATTTAGTTTAGGCCTTTATTGCTGGAAAGAGACGGCACATGGTTTTGCGAATTCACATAGGCTTGTAGAGAGTACGGGAAACCGAAGGAAGGACCCCAACAGCTCGAGGCAATTACAGGACTATTTAGGTTGTGCGCTATTGTATCGACTATCTGTTTTGGCAATAGAAAAGAGGTATTGCTAGAATATCTCAACTGCTCCTATATCCTGAATGGAATCCCTGTGGCTGTTTATTGCGAAAACTGTCGAGGTGTGTAATGTGCGACAACTTTCTATTCCATTATTACATTTACGATAGATGAGTGCACTCGTTAAGTGAGGACTCTTTTAATAAAATAATTACCTAGCAACTACAATCTGCCAAGTATCGATCGAAAGTGAACATATACATAAATCAGATTGAATAAGGCTGCCTCAGGGCAAATTTTACGTGGTCTTCTGCCAGCTTTGAACGCAATTACTCACGAATCTGGGTATGACGAAATGGTAGTACGCTCGTTTTTTGGTGTACGAGTGTTGGACGATGCGTTTCGCCATCTTGACATCAATGGACAAAATTATGTGCTTCTCAGCATCCCAGGCTCTATTCTCTACTTCTTGGAGGTACGTTATTGCTGAGATATTCGATGTAACCTGATGGACACCCTTGACCTCTATTTCATCCCGTTCCAGAAGGTGCGAACAAATCAGTTCCAACTCTTCGAGTCCTGGAAGATGATTTAACGTTAATAATAGCGTTGAAACTTGGGGGAAAAAACTAATCTTGCTTTGAATAGCTAATCAGACCAGTTATTATATATAGAATATAAGTTTCGTACAGGCTGCTCGGAAGCTGTTAACGAGGCTGAACACCTGCGCCTCTCTCCCAAAACCATGAATTCCTGTCACAAATTTTCGAGTCCGTAAAACTTGAACACATTCGATGGTGTTAAGGAAGGCCGCAAGGGAGTCTCCCCACGAAGCGATTTCTATACTTGAGAATAATAATAATAATAATCATAATAATAATAATAAGAAGAAAAAGAATAATAGTATTAAGAATAATAATAATAGTAAAGGGAGGGACGCTTTAAGCCAGGATCATCTGCAGTGTTTTAAATGTTAAAACTCTACACTAACGCACTACATTCAGTATCTTGCTGCAGCGAGACAGCAGATAATGTTTCGCTCCAGAATTTCGCAAAGCGTGCTCCTTACGCTAATGTTTAGTAGCCTACTACTAATTGACTGCAGTTCTGGTTTGGTTGTTTTCTAAAGTGGAGCGCTAATCAATGCTAATCGCTGAACGATCCTGATTGAAGTGCATTGCCATATAAATGTCCTCTGATGAATTTGTCGTACAATGAGGCATGGCTCGATCTTAGTTGACACATGCATTACCAGATATTTACATTTGATTACCTTGCAGTTTAATTTCAAAAATCAATATCAAATAAAACTTAATAAATAGAAATAACCGAAAGCTCCTGTACGAAAGAAACAAAGGGCAAACAGCTCTATAGTGCAACGGAACCTAAAGGCATCGGCTTCGATATACCTACCCTCAGGCTTATCGTAAATAAAATAGATATCCTTCCACTTGTTTTTCCGGATGAGATCGGCTGTTGCGTTGGCTGTTGACGGTGCCATGACAATAGAGAAACCTCTACTGCCTTCTGATTGAGATTGTTCCCTCATGTTAGCCGCGGTGTCGACGAGGTCAGGTGCCGTATTTATGTAAGGAACGGCCAATCGTTTCGATAAACTCTCCAGGGTTGTGTGGACGGTGCCGGTGCAAGGTGACACAATGGCTGATACGCCTTGGCCTACCTGGGCGCATGCTTAAGTGGAAAACAGCATAAACAGTTGACGAAGGAATAATTAGACGTTTGAGCTTTTTCACTACCGGCTAAGTCTATATACGCACACTCGCAAAGAAGCAAGCCGCCTTCTACTCAAATTATTTTTTGAAAGAAGTGTGATCGTGCGATAGGTTCATACATTTTTTACCGTGTTTTTTGGACGCCGGAAAATCAAAGCTGGTTTTTTTCGGCTGGTTATTCGTAATTTGACTCATGTAATTTAGCAACTTCCCCCCAGATGGAAAGTAGAACTGTTTTTCCATTCTTTAGAAAGTAAGGGGACGCCACAGCAGCGGAGCAAAACTGGGCTACACTGTCGTAGAATATACTTTAAGAATAATGCGAATAAAACATGACCATTCGTCAAGTAATGTGAGTTATTTTTGGCTCAATTTCGGGATATTACAGCGAGGTAATCGCACTATCTTATGAAATTCGTTCTAAATGTATAAATGAGCCAAGCGCCACCACTTTAAATCTCTGTCACCATCGCTTTCCGCTGCAACAAAGTTACGCTGGTTGGAGATGTCTCCTGCTGACATCGGGAAAAGCTATACATTTGCACACCATCTTAGGGATAGAATTCCATTAATCGAGCCTTATCCTTTTGTTTTGCTGGTCGTCTTTGTCAGGTATATCACGTTCACATATGGGCAAGAGGGATATAAAACCGTAGCAGGTATCATGGAAAGCTGCACTTTGTCGCAAGAATTGTCTGCTCAATGGTCAAGGCTCCGCGTGGATATGAACATAGTGAAATCATGGATCGTGATGACAGGCACTGGCTTTGTTTTCCCTGCAAAGCTAGTAGACGGTTGGAATCATAAGTCATAACTTTGTGATACAAAAAATAGTCTTGGAAGGCGGTAGCGGCGTTTTGTTACTTTCTCTTTGGTAACATTTTTTGAATCCGGGGCCACCAGGAGGCGCCAAGCGAGAATGGGCGCGTCAGGATCAAATATTTGTTACATTATTCGTGAGCAGGCGAAACGGAACGCGTTCCAGGAGGCCGTGCAAGAGAGGCCAAAATAGTGGAAGCATGGCCAGAGGCAACCAAGCCTTTACCAGACGGGTCGGCTTGCATAGCGTTTCTTTGCCTGGGTAGGACGTCCTCCATTCCAATCCCTGTCAGACGCTCGCCACTCCACACGTTAACAAGAAGCAATGTTCATTATGGGAATCCTGAAAGAAGGAACTGGAGAGAACGGTTCAACGGGTGTACAAGCTGGCTCCAGTTCTTTCGTGCGAGCGGTCGCCAGGCTGCAGCGCGTTGGCTGCTGCAACAAAATGGGTTCGGATCAAGACACGGAAAATAATTAAATCGATTTCGATTCTCTACGTCCTGCGCGTGAGCCATTCCCCTATGGCAGTTGTCTGATGCTTCTATGCAATTAATCAAGGCGACCTGCCTATCATCCATACGAAATAAATGCGTGGAGATGATACTAGGTGGAGACACGTGTGTTGGAGTAACGTAGTTTATACGGATGGACAGTCCTTACCGAACAACTCAGCCGATGTGTAAAACATTTGAGAACGAGGGTTAAGCAATGAGTTTCATAGTTGGATTTACAATATTCGTAAATTGAATCAATATATCATTATAATAATTACCATAGAAACACGCACGCATTATTGAGCAGATACGAGATAAAACGTCGATTTATCTGAAGCTGTCTGTGAAGGTACTAGTATTAGTAGAGAACCCATAGAAGCACTGAAAGTGCGGTTTATATGCCGTAAAAAGGTATATGTGCGAAATTACAGTAGAAGGAATGTAGAAACGTTTAATATCTTCTGCCGGTCGATAAAACATGGAGTGAAGGGTAGTACAAGTCAATATAGCTCTGGGAAATGACACGAATTTTAATGGGCAGAAAGACGAAGCCATCCATGGGCAAGACGAAACGACGACTGTATTGCCATCGACGAAGTACGATTCCTGATAGAGCTGAATGCGTTCCCCCATTAGCCAGTGTCGTACTTTTGTGGTTACCCAATTCCCTCTTATTGTGTCATCGCGCCGCTGTGTTATCATTCCATGGCTTTGAAAGCAACAAAACGACGTGACTGGAGGAATACGCTACCGCATATAGCAACAAGGTTCAACATGTATGGCTCCGGAGATACGAGTCGAAGCTTTCCTCGGCTCTTCCTGGTTGTGCCGCCGAGCGGGTGCCTCGCTTCTGACTACCTTCCTAAGGACATCTGATTATTTTCCTCTGGCATAGTAACACTGTAGTGGAACGCGACTATGCGAGTTTTAAAAAAAGACAGGCTTGGGAAGTACTGGGAAACGAAACTCGGCGGAAAAAGAGGCGTTTGGGTAAGCAGGCTGATTCTGCGAATTTAAAGTAACAAGGCGTTTTAACGCGAGCCCGTTTCTGGTCTGGTGGCGAGTGCGGGTTTCAAGAGCCGTCAACGTGGAGCTGTTTCAAGCAGTGTTCCCAAGAACGACTTTGCTTGGGTTTTACCGTATATTCCTTCGTTTTCCTTTCCCTTTTCCTTTCTGTGCGCACAACCGTGAGGTAATGCACGGCTTACGGAACGGGCCACTGGCAAATAGGAAGCTTACTCGATTAAGAAGGACAACGGGATAGTGAGGGAATGAGGAAAAATGCTTCTGTGTGGATACGGTGACACATTTTTGTCCCAAAGTTCAGACCGAACGTTGCGAGCGAAAAGCTATTAGAAAACAGTCTGGTACTGAGCTACAACGGACTGCTGGCGCCAAAAAAGCCGCTAGAGAGCTTTGATTTTGACTCCTTGGCTTAAGGGGGAGATGGTCGTCGAATAAGTGCTAGGACGCCAGCTATCTGCTTCAGGCAAAAATAGGATTGCAAGATCGGAGCATTACGCGTCCTACCGATTTAGACCGCTTTGTAAAAGTTGTTGTAAGGAGGGAGCAAAAGTGCCCTATTTCAAAATGGCAGCCATCGACGCGTTCGGTATTTGGGCGCTAGGCTGCGTACTCTACAATTGAAGGCCGTGAGAGATCAGACGATGCGGGTACACAAGAAATGCTGTGATTATAAATGATGCATGGCAAGCTTCGAGTATTTTGCTAAAGGCCTATCCGTATTTGCTTCGAGGAGAAATATGAGCCACTTATGTGCAAGATGATTGATGATTGAATTTTTAAATTTCACTGTCTACGATAAAAGGAGATTTGGTATCTGTTTCTTAAGAATTTCACTCATAGTTCTAGTTATCGGGTCTGCCTAAAACGATTTACCTCAGACACAGGGCAATTTAAAATTCAATAGAGCACGATTTGATTAAGATGCAGTTTGCCTGCTTCCTGAGACATACATTGTTCAGCCGGCAACCACACGTTTACTGAGAGTCCCGTATGTCTATTATCGACTCCTGACTCATAACGTCCGATATGTTTTTTGTTGGATCATATTCACGACGTTGGTTAAACTGACAACCGTACAAAACATTCGTATACATATTGGATACTTACCAGTATTACAGATTCCAAACGTGGCATTTGCTTCAACGTAGGCGTTTTCTGGGTGCATTCGGTTCTGCGTAGGTAGGCTGGATGATCGCTCCTTAAGAATTTCTTCAAGCAACTCTTTCGTTCGCGACTGACCGGCCCCAATGATTCCGCCTGGAATTACATGGATACCACGCCTAATATATGAGAACTGTACCTGCTCAACATTTAATAAGTTTTAGAACTAATAGAAGCCTATCTAGACTTTAATCTATGGAGTCAAATGAAAACCTAAGCTTGTGTTTGATGTATAGAGAGATTCGGGTGAATACATGTTGGAGCGCAGCATATATGTGTACATTCATGAATCCCGTCGCATCTGCGCCAAGTTAATTATTCGATCCGTCTAGTGGGAAATGCATGCAACGTGATTGTTCGATCTTTTAGCTCATTTAGATAACTGAGCTAAAACCCATTTCTGGCAATCGAACTTCAACACATTTTTTCAACACATGCTCAATCAAATGTTATTTCCCTCATTGGCTATGATTACGCCTATTACATACAGTAGAGTGTTGATTTGCTACTTAGCTTGGCGCATCAACCGTTGAATTGATGAAAACCATGCTCGTTACGCTTTAGTTATAGGTGTCAATACGTTTTCATAAATAATAATGAAATACATTTCCCTAAAGTAGTAAACTTTATCGACTTAGTGCCAGATGATCAATCATTGTGTCACATCTTATTCGGTATTACATTTCGCATAAGAACAAAAACCATAGCAGTAATAATAGTAGTAGGTATAAGTTCCTGCAAAAGGAATTAGCTCGCTTCATTTAGTCGTCATACCGCAATTACTTGACTCACAAAGCATTTTAAACGTCTCCTACACCGAGAGTGCCATGCAGTAAATTTCTATCTTGCTTACTCAGCAAAATGGTTATAAAGCCGTGTCCCCGAAAATAACACTACGCATACGATTGTATATTTCGTTGGTTAAACGTCACTGGTGCACATATTTTAAGAAGTCAGCACAACCCATAAAGAATCGGCGAGCTTTTCCCAGCATTTAACTAACAGCATTCAAGGATCTACAGGAGGAAATTTAGCGCCTTTGATCCCATTAGGGCAAATATGAAAAACTATTAACTGTTAATCTAAAATGACGAGCGGAGCACTTCATACAACCATCAAAGCGGTTTGTGCCAGCGCTAAACGTGCCAGGGCCCGTACGCCTTTTATGCAATTAAACAGCGTTTTACCACTCTACGCCCATTCGCACCCACGCCTCCGGCCTTTAGCTAGGTTTTAATACCAGTTACATCGCCACCACCGAGGTAAAGTCCCAGGGCAGTTTGTCGAATTTTTCCGTTATTCGAGGAATAATTTAACGGTAGCGGCAGCCGATTTAGTTATTCGAGATGTCGCTGAAAAGGTGCAACTTTGCTGACTTAGTCCACTGCTGAGAATGTCGTTGGAAGCGGGGCCCAGGAATAGGCAGGTGCCATTAGAGGTTTATTGAATCCCCGTTGTTCTTTCTACCGGTAAGAGATGATAACGCTGGAGGCTTGCGTCTATAGACCCATTCTCCTGGATAGTCAGATTCATCAGCCAAATTTAGACCAGCGGCTAGCCATCGAAGTGTCGCGGCGTGCGTAGCTCACGTTAAATGCTAGAAAACGATAGAAAGTTATCTATGGCCCTGATGTCATCGACAAAATGTTTATCTGTGAATATCTGTGTGGCTTCTTCCATCGTTTTTTGACCAATTGCGGTCGCCAGTTCAAGCTAGCGCGGTTCGCACGAGGAGGGAGTATCGCAAATGTTATTTGCGGCCACTAGTTTTTCTTAACGTAGCCTTTTCTGCAACATAGCACCGAACAAGTGCTCGTCCCACCGGAGCCAGGTGTGTTAATGTTATTACTAACTATTGCTGGAGCAATCGTGGAGCAGTCCTACTGCGCGGTGTGGCATTTGTTAGTGTGGTATTGCTTCATAGGTAATACCTAATACACTAGATACAACGACCACAGCACCATCGTGAAAATAATGACGCGACACTAGATCAAGGTGCTCACTGTAAATGTCGCTTTGTGCGAGAGACAACAATTTGGGAATTCGTTTGTAAGTCCTGCGGCCTCCAACGACGCAGCAGCGAAAGTGGCATGTGCTTGCAAGACGATCAAAATCCTCCATTTGTTAGTGTTTAATGTAAATGTTCACTATTTATAAACGTAAAACCGAAAAACTCAGGACATAAAAGGGCTACAGTTGTGGGCGAATATCTTGTAACTAGTGTAGATACGGTAAACGCCATGACTCGCGGCTCCTCTTGTGATATCGATTTCGAGAGGTAATAAAAGCGTCGGCGATAAGCAGCACAAGCAAATACAATCTGAGTGATGCGATGCTTTCGCTTCACTCTAACTCATGAATGTTTTGCCACTGAAGTTGTCGGCCTGGCAAGATCAATAAAAAGCGTGGCGCTACGATGTAGTAGTGTGTGTTACAAAAAAAACTAAGAACGTGCATGAAGGTAATGTTAGTTTAGGTGGCGAGAAAGCGCAGCTCGGTCTTGATATTAGAGAAATTTGTAGTAGTGTCTACATATGAATTCAACATAGCAAAAGGTTACCAAAAGGGTCCGTAGGACCTTGCTGCTAACAAATGCGTCCATTTCAGCTCCTTTTGTGCCGTAACGCGGAATGTTGACTAACTACTGTGTGTTAGTATTCTATACCTCATTTCCTATCCGTTCTATGTTTAATTTGTTAGATATTAAACACGGCGTTGATTCTGAATCATACTGAAAAGTAATTTTTCGCAAGACGTTCTCTTACAATTGGTCCACAGCAACAATGTGCACTCACGCGCTGAATCAAAAAGATTTACCGTTTTTCCAGTGTTGCAAAAAGCCCGCGGCCCTTATTCGTGTCTCCCTTCAAAAAACAGAAAAAGTCTTTAGAAGCTGTGTCGACGGCTCCCGCAAGTGACTGCTGTCGTGTCACACTGCTTTCGAAATTCATCTGCGGTCCTGACGGGAACAATTTACTTCCCTTTGAACCTGTTGGTGGTCTTGCATTACAAACGGCGTGGTCCGATGGAGAAGGGAAAGGCACTAGCTTCCCCCAGGTCATCATGTGTGAAAGGCGCGGACACTCACCTAGCCGCCGGGGGTATCGCCTTGCATGGCCGCGTTCTCAAGTTTGCCACCACGACGGGATATTGATGACTGCAGGATTGGCAACTGGAGACAGCCGGCTTCAGCCGACTTTCTCATTCCGACATTTCTCAATTACACCCCAGTGATTGCCCGATGTACCTCTAGGTCCGAGAAAGGTCATCTAAGTCTGTGCATTAAACTGACATCAATATCCGATGTAAGAAATGATCGGCCAGCATCATAGCGACATCCTATAATAGATTCGGCTATCATCTTGTCTGGGACCTGATGGTCTCACCTTTACAGAACCCAGTCATATGTTTGGTATACCATAGATAGTGTTGTAATATCTAACAATGGCCCTCATGTTTTAAAACATATGTCATTACATGGGTTTACAGCGGTCCCACTCACCTCGCATTATTTTCCGCGAGAGAGTTTGCTCGCGCCTGAGCACGGCTTTCCGGCGCGATGCGATATTCTAGAGAGATAGGTGAGTTTACCCACAAATTTTAGAGATCTACGAAACAATTTTATGCTTAGGCCCCCGACTCCTAGACCAGTGCATATTTCCGAATAACTTCCTATCCCCTGCTGCGACGTTCAGGCCAACGCTAGACCCTCACACTAGGTATGTCGCTGGAAAACAGGCGACATAATTAGCAAGCCACGTATCTCGTCGCGTTGATCTAGCCAGCCACACGGCTATATCCATAAGCACAACCGGCTCTCTAGAGGAGTTAACCGAGATCGCTTAGCGGTCTTCTTCTTTACGATTTCTTTACCATTCATCACCGGGATTTCTTCGATGTAGATGAACACTCGAAAGAATCATTTAAAGTTAATTTAAAGTTATTAAAAAATGTTACACCGATATTGTAGTAGGTTTTGGTATATGCCATAATATCTGTCGAGTTTTTTATAATTTGGAATAAATGGCTTTCGACATATTTCTCAGTGGTTCACTTAAGGAAAAATGAAAGATGGAGCAAGTTTGACTGGTTATTTTGTCAGCGTTTTCGCTCAAGAGGCTACAAAAACTTTGTGTTTAAACCACACGTAGGTATAGTCATAGGTGTGATGGCCCGTTTTAAAGGTCTTGTTAGTCAGACATGAATGTGCGTAAATGAGAATTATCTTCTGTATCGTCTTGAAGGCCATTTGATTAGTCAGGGTAAAGACTCAATGATGAACTAAATCTAAGACTAAGTAAAAGACAATCTAAGAGTTGCATTCATTGTTGATGATGAATCGTAACTATATAGTGACAAAGAGCGTACATCGGTCTGATATAATATGATACAGGCATAATGATAACCGCAGACGTATCCTAGAGCAACTTGTCTTACGAAGTATTGCAGAGAGCGCTGCCATGGACGTTCCATTTATTATTCTCATAAATCTACTAAGTCATATTGTAACATACGTGCACAAACGGGGCTTAAACTGCCTTCAGACACTCTAACAATTAATGCACATTTGACACACCAAAACACGTTACACATTAAACGAAAGGTACGTTGTTAGACTCTGTTAACGGCTCGTGTTCGGAAAAGATGCTATTGTACTATCGCTAACTATTCTACCACAGGCGATACACATTTTGTGACACTTGCTGCGTGAGCACGTTTTTCATATACATGCACGCGCTACATACGCTATATGCTTGTATATGACATAGGCTAGCAACGCAGGAGTGGCTACGGGACAATGTCCACTGTTGAAAGGGAACTGTACACAAAGTAAACTTATCGGCATCATCACGGGTGACACCATTGGCTACATGATGGACTTAGAGTGGGCCCGCTATACTGGCTGCAGAAAGTGAGTGCATGCAGGGCGGGTAGAAGCCAGTGCTTCGCGAAGGCCAAAATGGTGGACCGATAAATGTGTACTAGAAGTCTACAGTTATTATATTTCTGAGTTGGATCTTTGGTATTCTAGCACCGAGGATGATTGTAGCCAGATGACGAGATTATGCTGTTGAGCCAACAATCAGCCAGAGAGAAGACTATGTGTACTGGCTGATAGTTTCAGACCATTGGTCGCCCAGATGCTTTTGATTGGCGACGTCAAGTGATTATTTGGATCGTTTTTCTATCGTAAATGATTTTCGTTTTCTTCGTAGAACATCGCAGTTTTAAAGCGTTTTAAAGTAAACTTTATTTATGACCGTCGCTTGTTGCCAGCCCGTTATGCGTAAGCAGAGGTGAGGAACGCAGTGACTTATTCCAATCTCTACAATTTGATTAAATGCTATGATTACTAATTGTCAGTACACATGTAATTCGTTCAACTTCTGCAAGTTGTTAGATCGAGATGGTTTTATGCACATCAGCCACAACGATGCGTAGTTTTAAGGGCCGCGTTCTTGAAATACGAATCTGGGCCCGTTTTTTTCCGTTTGTTCGATGCTGCACAACATATCCTGCGATCAGCAACTATTTTTCAATAAGGCTGAGGCCGTTAGAAAAATGCTAATGGAAACGATGTTATCAATACAGTTAATGTTTGTTCAAGCACCTGAGGTACACCAAGGGTAATCGAATAGCCGATGGAGAACGCCAAGCTTTCGTTTTTGCAGGAAAGATGCTAGACACTACATACGCGCTTAGTGTACTGTTTGGAAATAATAGATGAATAAAGAAATTCTCAAACTAGTTGATCTGCTGTTGACTAGATTACGAATCGCGTGTTTTACGAACGTTGAGTCTAGCAAGTTAAACGAGTACGTTATTGACCTAAGCGCAGTTGTACATATCCACTTGTTGCATTATAGTTAGGTCACGACAAGACATCTCTGCGCGCCTAGCAAGGCGTATACAAGATACATCAACTCGGAAATTTTGCGTAAACTGTAACTTTACGCAATCGAACGAAAAACGGTACCAAAGCAACAAAATGATTCCAAAACCCACGGTAAATTATGCCTTTCGGTACTCCCACAATATTGTCTGGTCTGTTTTTCCGTCTAAAACGTTTTAGAAGTTTTGGCTACCCGAGTCGCCCGCGAGCACAGCCCACTCACTGGTAAATCCCTACTGCAAGCCATTCATATGGAAATCTGTTAACGCGTAATGCGAAACCCGAAAACCGCAATGGTCTCACTTTTTTATATGCTTCTAATCAGACCATCTGTTCAACACGGATCTGATTGTTGAGTATAAGAATGGCCCCGTCGATAGCCTTGAAATTTCGAGAAGTCAGCTTTTGATTAGCAAAATAAGGCTGACTTCTTGAAATTTATCCCCAATGCAAATCCACAATTATCTGTTGGCATGACTTGCTTGGCGTGCTTGTTCCCAACGAAAATCCGCAATTGTCAAATAAGCATTGCAGGGAAGCAAAGTTAGGTAAGCTGGTCTATCAGATGCTGCTAGACTGCCATAGAGAGTTGTATGAAACGCGACAGCGACAAGCATCTTAATTGTATGCTTATTAGAACTGTATCTAACGGATACGGTTCAAAGCACATAAGTGTCATTTCGGGTTTATCTGTTGATACCTGTATCACAGGCATGGTTACAATCGCCACAACAAGTGTCTACAAAATTTTATAAAAATATCTATTGGAAATGGACCAACGGTGCTCAGTGCGGAGCACTACTACAAAGCGAGTTCTTGTGCTTCCAAACTCCGCTGCGTGAGCTCAGACTCTGCGGAGAGCGTCATAATTGGTGGTTGTTCACTACACATGCTACACTGCATTATTAACGTAAGCCTTCCAGCTTAGGAGACACTGTGCTGCTAAGAAAGCTTCTGTTGTTTCTGCCTAAAAAATTACACATAATGGACAGCCACGTTCTTAATTTTGCAGTCGGATTTCGCGTATTACGTTTGCTGTCGTAGAATGGAAACATACTTCAGCCGAAAGCAATCTTGAGGGAAAAGTGTAGCGCGATGCTCAGCTTCAAACGTTTCCCTTTTTCCTACTCCGTTCCTGCTTTCTGAGAGTGAGTCCGGCCAGACTTCCGCTGCTTACCTCCTCAGATTTAAAGCGATATAAGATACCTTGCGCCATCACACCATCCATGCAGCACGAGAAAGTGGGCTGTTCGTTCGCCCGTAGCAATGGCAAGTATACCTTTTCCGCCGAAGAAAGGTGCCCGACAAGCAAAGATGCATAAGAAGAAAGCTACAGCACAGACGACCATTGGAAGCTCAAACGTGCGAAGAAAAAGGAGTTCTAGAACTCCCATCGCATTGCGGGCGTAAAAGGAATAGGAAAAGGAACCATTCAGAGGCCAAGCACCCAACGCATTGATGTCATTTGCTACGTTATGCCCGCATAAACCTTGCTATATACGCCAGCTAGTAGCGGGCGCACTCGACGAAGGCACGTGCTTGGCAAAATATTCCCCATTATTCTTTATTCTTCTACTCGGTACCAAAAGGTACCGAGTGAAAGGAACTACAGTCTTGGCTTTCGAGTACCAGCTTTTCTGCTAACAACACACATTTGTAACATTCATGGTTCCCCCATACGCCCTCTATTCAACTTACGGTTCCCTACATATTAAGGTGCGCCTTCAGTTATAAACTAACGCTGAGCTTGTGTTTACACGCTAATACTTCACCGGCAAGGGCGGAACTTTCTCTGGGCCATCCAAATGCGGCGCCTTTCAACTTCTTCTGGGCGGGACGGGTAACTGCACTCGAAATCTAAACGTGGGAAACCGCCTTTAGCGAATGCGAGATGGAATCCACACACATTTGCCGCTGAGTTTACAGATTATTTGACCAGGTAGATTCCACCGGTGCTATTAGAAATCAATTGAGGAAGCCGCTGAATAAGATAGGTGAAGGGTGCCGTATCGCCAGATCGATCCCAGCAGAAAGTTGGCGCAACATAGACGTTCCCTTTTCTACATAGTAGTTGAAGTCTATAGCCATCGGGGTGGGTGCCAGCAGTGATCTTCCTTCTGCGTGCTCTCATTACAGGTTTCCTCATATACAAAACACAGCCTCAAGAAGGCAGCTCCGATCTGGAGCATGCTTTTATACACACTACAAAAGACTAATGCTACTCTCAAAAGTTTGTAAGCGATTTGCTTATTTCATTGCTCCCACTCGATCAAGAGCAGACCTAGGTACGGTGGTGGGATTCCTTAAGATATATTCCGCTTCCATTTCTACCAATTTTTTATGTGTCTTAACCGTTTTCTTTCGTTTTAAGAACACAAGAGAAAGAGAATGCTGTTTTCGCATACTGCTCTTCCACAAGATTTTTTCTTGCTTTAGGGATTCGCCAATAGGCTCCAAAATCTTACTGGCACCGAAGGAGCGCTCAAGAAAAAACTCGCAAGGCAAAAGAGATCACTGTCAGTGCAGCGAGAAGAAAGAAAGCCGCAGCTTGTTTTGCTGTGTTCTCCCTATATGTCATACTTTACGAGAATCTATTAGACCGCAGCAGCAGCCACTAACTAATGTCGACTTCACTATACCCTTGGTGTGGCATACGACCGTGTTGACATGGAGACTGCTTCATAACATTGGGCACCTTTGTCTCTCTCCGTCTATCTGTTTATGTCATATTAAACTGAGCGTTTCGTGTCGCTGAGTACGTCTAACAAAATTTTCACTCGCTCCCGCCGTCGCTGAGAAGACTGGACGTGCATACATCAATTGAGAGCGTGGGAGCCGCCACCCTGCCGAAGAGCCGTTATTAACAAGTTTTTCGGGCACCTCCCACTTCTCCCATCGGCCCCACCATGCCGATTGCGACAACTGTTGAGCCTTGGCGGCTCGGATGTCAAGGCAAAGGGGATAGCCATTTAGCCCTTGCGGTACTCTTCCCTCGACATATACTGGCAAAGGGTAACTGAAAGTGTGACCCCCACATCAGCCATGAATGATTGACGTTAGAGACCCTGGACGGAGCTAAACGAGCGAGGGTGGTTGGACTGAGATGCCTGCTCGCAAAATTCACCGCACGCTGCTCAATGCGACACTGGAATAACGCCTGTTTCATGTAGAAGACGGGTGCGGTGTCTAGAGTAGCATGTAGTAAATGTGTGTTCGACTGTGTGTCCGTGAGCGTGAAGATCGCCACACTAGTCTCTTACTAAATACCATGTCAATTCGGCATGTGATAACCGGTCACGCACTTTGTGTAGAACAGAGTCCTCTGGCGTGGGCAAAATGTATGGCCATGGCCTACTTATAGCACTAAGGGCGAGACAACGGCTATAAGGACACGTCGCACTGCGTGCATCGAGTCAGTTAAGGCGAACAAACTGATGGACTATGTTATTATGCTTAAACAAACAGCCAGGTAACCGTGAGATCTACAGTCGGTAACCGTTTGTTGCCGAATCACTAACACGTCTGCCGAGAATCATTACCAGCAGCCCCCATTACGTAGAGGCATTGACTGTAACCACCAGATAAGCTTTCGTTTATTATCGGCGGCGCAAAAGTGAAACCAAATTTACAAAATTTCTCACTCAACCACGTGACGCACGGGTCGTTTAATAAAGTGTAAACGAAGCACCGCCGGACAACAAACGTAATGGATGGAGCTTGCAAAGAGTCTTCAAATAATAACTGGTTCAACTGGTTTTCCCTTAGCTCTGAGCAACATTGTCTCATCGGCCTGCCAGTAAAGACCCCGCGTAATTGCTGTGACTTATTCCATTAGTTTAATGGACGACAGCCGACAAGTGGATGATAGGTGTATAGATAGGTCGTGGATCAACGGCGATTCGACGATTATCTGTCCAGTGTGCGGGTCGTGCGCCCCGTGCATTTCTGCCTTGGCGTAGCGAGAGCGCGGACCCGTGACACAAATTGACTGAGATCGAGGCGATATGCAGCGCGCAACCGACGTTCGATTTGGCCCCTCCGATATGGCTTAACGGTTACACGACATGATTGAGTAGCCGCTGTTAGTCAACATCTGTATACATTGTTATTCAATACGTTAGAGTTGATCGTAGCCATTCTGACGGGTCAGCTTTTAAGCAACCCCACCTATAACTTTCTTCTCATATATATATATATCTCTTCACAGGTCGGAGTAAATTGCCGATAAAATAATTTTGTCGTCGAATCTAAAGGTCCTGCCCGTAAATCCTATCATACAACCTTACCTAACCCTAACCCTTTGCGGAAGCGGCCGACCTTTTAAAATACGGAAGAATTAACAGGTAATGATTTCCTTATTTTTCAATTGTCTGATATGCGAGAAATTAGATGAAAGTGCGCTAGCCTTGCCCCAAGCTCTTGTCTTTATGGGTGGCTGTGCGAAGCGAATCAGCGAACTAGTTTACCCTTTAAGCTAATCCGGACTTACAGTGGTTGAATAAAGACTGCGAATGGAGAGCGCGCTGTGTATTATGCAGGATCTACATCGTGGTGCTCTTCTACTTATTCTGGTCTTGTCGTTGCGACTGTTGTTTTTTAACGCGTATTGTGAGACGATAAGATAAGGCCTTGGATTTAATCAACGTCTCTTATTTTCCAATCAAAGTTTTGATGCACGACGGTATCTGCTGCTACGACTGGTGTTATCAGGAAGTCGTCAAAAAACACCCGAGCTAGTCACTTGGCGTATATCGGCAGCACTAGTAATATAATGCATATATATTACTAATTCTACAATTGTCGCTCATTGATTGCATAGGAAGCTGAGATACGTGTGCTTATGAGTTGCTAAGGTTTATATATAGAACCTTTGTATTAGGGTGGGGTCATGTAGGAATGTGTAAAAACCAACAACTGTACAATCTCGTTGAAAAAACCTCCGTAGCTGACAAGTCTAGCAGGCGCAGTATGATGATTTACGAAAAAATAAATGATGGTGGATTTCGCTTAAGCAACGGTTTAGAAGCACCATGCGAACTTATATTCCGAATTCTTCCAGCAAAGGGTTCCCGTACGAGCAAACGGACGCACTGCTTGCAATGGATTTTCTAAGAGTTCTTGCTGACGATGTCTATACAGATTCCGCTTCTGCGGCGCTTGGGCCCAAGGTGCTGATACCTGCGTCGGCATCGCTAACCGACGGTCAAGGATCAGTAGATGTTGTTAATCAGCGACAAACGATGGAGCGGGAGAGTATATGGAAGCCGAAAGCAAAGCTGAAGGGAGTCGGGACAGCTGTTCGAAAATAGGGATGTTATTTCCATCGCTCAGACGGTTCTCTCAGACTTCTCTAGACGCCCCAGCAGGGCAAAGAGTAAGCCGAAGGTAGAGTAGCAATAGAAAAACTAGTCGACGGCATCGTAGTACAAAACTCTGTGGTTTATTTCGGGTAGAACAAACGGCGCATTGACGGAGTAGCGCTTTCGACTAAATCGAGGCAAATTGTCTCCGACCGGGCTGCACGGGAACTTGTGTTAAAGTCGTTTTACCAGTCCTTCGCCATTACCCGATCCACCCCTCTTTAAAACTCAAACATGCAAGAGGAAACGGCCTGCTCGTTACCTGATGATTCGATGTTGTCTCTACCATTGCTGCAATATGCTAAAGTATCGATCTACCCTGCGGAGTTCAGTCTGAGGCAAAACGCCATTAAGAAATATACTAACAGCTACATGGTATCGTAGATCAGCGGAGCACGAAGAAATCTGTGTTCGGTAATCAGTAATCGACGGATGAGGGTTAGTTCGTGCGTCGACAGGGGCAAAGCAGGTCCGGATGAAATGATGCAAACATTAAATCGACCGTCGTTTTACATATCAACGAGCTGCGCTATAAATGAATGTATTAAATACAACCTGTACTATTAATGAGCTAAGAGTATTACAATTCTTCCTTACTGTGTGGTGCCAGTGGTGAATAAGCCTCACTACTGGCGGCTACTGGCTATTGAGGCTAATCTTCGAGACGCCCACGTTGAGGTTTTTCACACTTTGATAGCCTCAAGGAAGTGTTGTGACACTTCCTTGCTAATGGGCTAACCTAGCTAATGGGCTTTCACGCCGACTTCACATCGGTGCGTTAAAACCATCTACTGTGCTAAAGACTCTATAGCTCAATTTGCCCTTTACTGTGTCAAGTCAATGAATCTAAATTCCTGCCTATTGGTCCAATTTCACCAATTGGCCAAACTACCGGCCAATATACCGTTAGGCTTGTGTGAAAATCTACGCTGTCTATGTAAATTAGATATACAATAACTGAGAACGTTTTCAACCTTGATGTGAATATATCCGCCCATAATTACCGAAACTCCGTTCGTCTTGTGAAAACAATAATAACGGCTAAACGATAATAAGTTCTCCTCTCAAAGCAGATTCCATCAGCGAGGATAAGCCGTATTAGCAGAGTATCCTGTTTCCTATGCGAAATATTTGAACCGGCTAGCAGGCTGTCCACAGGTGTGAAGAAGCCACAATTAATTCTCGAAAACGGCGATTCTCGTGCAAGCAGTAGCGATTTTCAAAAGACAACACCCTTGAGATCGGAATTTATTTAATCACAGTTTTCTGCAGGCCCCCACACTCCCACCGGTTTCCCACCGCGCGTTTCTCCATACCCCGCGGCAGGTTTCGATGATAGCATTCCAATGAAACACCTTCCTTTACCAACAGCTTCTTCGCTCGTTATAGGTAGGTAAACGTTGCCTCCTTTATCTCTCTCTCCTGTTCTTTTTTGACTAAAAATCTCTGAAAACAGATCCCGATCACGCAACCTAATCGAATTGTAAAAATCCTTCCCGCTAATCCGACTATTTGCAAGAAATGTTTGATCTTTTTGATGCTCACCAATCTTTACGGCAGCTAGAGTCGGTCCGGCTAGTACGAGGAGGAGCCCCAGCCTTGGCCAGGGCATCTCCGTGATTCTGCCTTGCAGCCGCATCCCCTGGCACCGCCGCCGCTGCTGGTTTGCTCTGTAGGAACACCACTGTCACCACCAGCACTAACCACGACCACCCACGACACTTGATGCAACGCCGCGCGAACTCAACACCACACGTAAAGTCTTCTCCTCAGGAGTTTCCTCGGGCCGTCTTCACGGTTTCACTTAACCCCAACTCCAGCTTCGACTCGCTGACTGCGCCCGGCGCAGGCCAACTCCTGGGGATGCGAGTTACCTCCTGGATGAGATTCGCATCTCCAGCGGAGTAATGGTGTCCGTCGTTTTTCAGACGCCACTCGATGCGTTCTGTCCTTATTCCGACCGCACCCAACTCCGTGTATTCCTGTAGGTCTACCGATCTAAAGTAACCAGAAATTTGCGTAACGATTAGTTGCGATGGAAGCGACAGTGCCCCGCCGCGCGGCACCGATTGGCCTCTCACTGTTCACGCAAAAGCGATTCTACCCTATCCTATGCGATCCTTGTTGCTGGCGCGGGCGTGGCAGAAGCCAAGATGGCAGCTACCCAAACACTGGGGCGAGAGGCGCTGGGAGCAGCTAGCCAGCACCCAACGAAACAACCCCGGGGACCAGCCTAGGGAAGACAGCGGGCATTGAGCTGCGGCGCACGACACCCCGAGCCGTAGCGTAGCCGAGAACGGCAAAGCGTAGCGCGCTCTTCTCCAAGCCAGAGAGAGAACTTCGTTCAGAGGACAGCGACCCCAGAGGCAGCAGACCCCTTCCCATTCGAGCACAACTCTCCCCAGAACCCCTCTGCAGTTCACCCTCTCCCCGGGGGTCGAAAAAACAGCTACCGCGTGTACCATCCTCGCTGTAAGGGGAGCGGCCCAAAGAGAAAAACGTACATAAGACCCCGTTTTTCACTAAAGATCTGTTTAGAATTTATATAATGCCCTGCGCTTATGCACTCCAAATTGCAAAATAGATGGCCGGAAGAGATTGATGGAAAATGCGCGAAATCTGTACTGGTCCTTATCGGTCACATAACGCAAATGCACTGTTGCTTATAGTTAGAAGGAAGAGGAAATAGCGATATGACGAAATGCACCCTCCGGCGCAACTCGACACTGGCGTGCACACAAATGCGTACAACTGACAAAATAAACGCGTTTCATCATATGAAAAAGTTACGGGTTAAATAATAACAAGCAGTGAATTATAAAAGCAAGTACGTTACATATCATGCTTGGGCTTGCACAACGACAAAGACGGCTAGATTAAAATTATAAGGATGCAGAGTTAATTATAAGGTACTCTTCGGCAACATTGTGCCTCAATGGGGTGCCTCAAATATGACAATTTTCACATCTGTATCAGGTACCCGATTCAGGAGCATCGTCGTCTCCGATGCTTAAGCGCCTATTTTAATACAGGAGTTTTGCGTATGATTACGCTTTTGCGGTGTGTTAATGACCCGACAAGGAAATGCAGTAAACGTTGGATCTAACGCTTAGCCAGCTTTACTAGCTGAAATAAACATACAATTTATAGTGTGCCCAAAGTCTTTTTTACATGCCTAATATATCGGCGTCCCTGCTCAACCTGTGGTACGCGCAAACGTTTTAGTAGCCTAGAAACGTTGTTTCAACGACAATCAAAATAAAGCTTACATTTTCTTTAGCTTATGAACCTGCATAAGCGGTATGAAGTGATATCAGAACACTGTTATTTGCATATAAATCTGAATCAAATGGTTTCACAGTTCAACAATCGGAAAAACTCAATTGTCTAAGTGTAAAATTTATAACCATCCCATTATCTCACATTATTGCTAATTTCACTGACAACTTTCAATGCATTCTGCTTATTCCGTTTTGATAAATATTATTGAACCACTTTGTCAGGGTCTGGCACGAATTAGGGCCTGGGCTGACTGGCAGCAAGACCTGATTTTTTTACGAATTCAACACTGAGGCTTACTGACTTGACTCTGTTCATCTTTAGTAGGTAAGTACAACTAGAGCAAAGATTGCATGCAGGCCCATGGGTAGGCGCTGCAGCGTCAACGGCATGCAGCCAAGAGACCATGCTGGGTTCAAATATGGTCATGTAGATCTGAAAATGTGATAAACACTCAAAATAGTATACTATTAGAAAAATAAGTGAAGCGATTTTTTTGGAGAAAACGCAAAGCACCGTACGAGTTAGGCATTGCGCAAAACACTAAGAAAAACGACATGTTTCTCCATTAGGACAACAAGTTGTTAAGAAAGGGCACTGTCAATTCAGAACAGCACGCAGTCCAAAAGAATGGTATTATACGTAGGATGCGACAGTTGGCCAAGATAATGGTTAAAATTGTACTTAAAATATTATATATAGAATATTGTATAGAAATGTATTATCTGTTTTCCCTAATTTGCACTTTGATTGGGCCAACTGTATGCTTGCGCAGGTCGTGTCGCTTATCTCTGACATATGTTCGTGTTGAACAACAGTATCGCTGTAGCCGTTTGAACTGCTTCACTCCGTAGCTCGCGCATCGAACGGTACTCCACCCAGTCGTAGCGATAACTCATGCCCAGCGCATGCATGATGAGAGTTGACTAAGAGCACTAAAACAGCAAGTCGAGTCCCAAATAACGATGTCTTATTTAGGTAGCACATGTAGAAGACTCACCCCAGAATCCTCTTTTATGGTGTATTAGCTCGCATTATACTTTGTCAAACACCGCCCCAGTTTTCTTGCCCTGCAAATCTAGTAACACAAATGATACAAAATACCTTTTTATCTACTCTCTATATGACAGTAATGGTTAAAAGGCGTATTCCAAATGGCAGTTTTGCCTAAGGTATACTATGGTGCATGTACCGCATATCTTTAGGAATGCAAGTACAATTATGAAAAATTCCGCTCGTTAATTTAAGAAAAATTACTCAAAAATGGCTTATTAAGCTTCAAAGTCTCCTTCGTTGTGGAAATGTGTCGAGTCTGCAGAATAAATTGGAATACACTGCATCCTGACAGGGCATTCAGACAGTAACACCATTTTAGGTACATAATTGATTTCATTTGGTGGATCTAATGATTGCAAACTAAACTCCTTTAGTAGCCATACAAGGATGATCTTGGGCTCTAAAAAGCTAATCGCTCCCCAATGTATCTGGGGCTCTGCCGACAAGGGAAAAAGTGCGAGAGAACTGCGGCCTATGGAGTTCTCCGGAACTAAGCGATCAGAATCGAACCTCAAAGAATTTGGGAACGTCGGGGTCCCTGTGGAGAAGCGGTATATTGCACATCACCTGCGTACCGACGGGCTAGGCTTGCCGTCGAAGTTCAATTAGTAGTTCTACGTAAAATCCTGTCGAAGCAAATCGATCCTGACTTCATCGCCTTTCTCAGTTAATGTAGGTGCGTAAGAGTTCAAACAAACGCAACCTTGCCAATTGCCCTTATTATGCAAATACCGGGTAAATAAATATACTACTGTTTAAAGAAATCTTGTATTGCGTCATGGAGATAAAGTAACTCTCTTCAGTTACCATCGCTGCAACTTACTTTTAATTCTGATGCTTGCTTGTTTTGGTTAAAACTGCTGCACAGGAATCCATGTAAACGAGTAAAATGCGTTTTTCGCGCCGTTATTCCGTCCTATGTTTTTCTGAATTCTGGAAGTACCACCTCAAAGGATTACCATTTAATGGCAAATTCTCAATTTAATGGAAATGAAGCATTCACCTTCTTTTCCACTGCTGCTAAACGTGTATCAGAAATTAAAATAGCATTAGTAGTGGTGTCCTACAATTTTAACCACGGGACAATTATATAATGTAGAGAAGTCTTAATATTGGGTTAAATTTCCTTGTTTTTGAAATTACAGTTCAAGCACAAAGCCCACCACGGTAACAAAGTGAGCTGAAAAATGGTACCGCTTTGCTGCTCGGGCTTTCGGGTCCAAAGCGGTACAAGAAAGACCAAGACCACCAAACGGGCTCGCTCCTATGAAGGTTTTGCAGTCGACCTGTCCTTAGCCACAAGCCCTATGAAAAAAGCTCGCTTTGAAA
Source organism: Tropilaelaps mercedesae (assembly GCA_002081605.1). Classification (NCBI taxonomy): domain Eukaryota; kingdom Metazoa; phylum Arthropoda; class Arachnida; order Mesostigmata; family Laelapidae; genus Tropilaelaps; species Tropilaelaps mercedesae. The sequence goes on along the minus strand of MNPL01000842.1, from coordinate 11,275 downwards.
AAACCTCAATAAGACACCAATGGCTTAATCAAATTTAACAGATTTACTACCTTGTCAAACCCTTATCTGCCACCCTATACTTAGGTTAAAGCTCTGTAAGAGAACAAACTACATTTTTTACCATAAATTTTGTTAGAGCAGGTGACTCCCAATAAGTTTAAATATGATTAAACATTTTATCTGAATCGGATACTCTTCCCGTGATAAACAGGCACAGATATTTGGCCTTAGTAATATATAGATGAATACATACACGTACAACAATATTTTTTTCTGGAAAAAAGCACACCTTTGATATGTCACGCCTTTCAATTACCCCCGTGTTATCGGCTTCAAAATATCTAGCATGATGTTAAGTTTCAACTAAATTTCCAAAGTAACATTAAAGCCAAATATCTATTTGATGTTTTTTAGGTGCACAAAAAACCTTAAGTTTAGCTTTACTTGTCCTAGGAAGATATCTAGATCGTCTCCTATTTAATAAATTGAATATTCGTGCTTGCACTTCGGTCATCTTCGATCGCCGGCGCTATTGTGAATGGTTTAACAGCATAATCTTACCGATGCTTTCAGTCAACGGTCTCATTCTTATGACAGTGTGTGCTTTATTCATTGTCAAAACACCAGATGGGTTAAATATGTAGTTATATTAACCCTTATCAACTGATTAATGTCGCAATTAGAAGAACAAGCTAATAAGCTTTCCTTGTTTTTAACAGTGAGCTTATAATGGAATTAGTGCTCGTTGCCAGCTGATTGGCCGAGACCGATAAACATATACTGAGAGTAATATTCTGTAGATTGTGATACGGAAAGTCTTATTCAATGTGTTTCAAAGATACACGTTACGATGAACTTTGGTAGGCTGACGGTTAAATTTACCTCTATAAAAGTTAAAAACTCACTAAGTATAATGCATATATACTTTATGCCACTTGCTGAGCAAAAATAGTCAGCGTACAGATTTGTTTCGCTCTGGTTGACTTAGCAAAACTAGGCATCGTCTACACGCAGCACTTTGTTCAATATGAATTTATCTTCAAAATCTCCTTTTATTTATTTATTATTCTTTCTCATTCCTTGTTCTGTAGGAGAAGACCACATAGCTATCAATCTGTTGTTCAATTGAGGGGATTTTTATTTCGCTGCTTCACTCAGTTTACATAGACAATAAAAAGTATTCTTTCTCATTTCTTGTTCTGTAGAAGACCACATAGCTATCAATCTGTTGTTCAATTGAGGGCATTTTTATTTCGCTGCTTCACTCAGTTTACATAGGCAATAAGAAGTATTTTCCTAAATGTAATAAACATTTATTTTAGGTAATATTTAAGCAACAATTTTCTCGATAGAATGTGGGCACTCACCATTTCCTCCTATCTTTTCTTCACAAATTCCCCCGTAGGCGTTAAGAACCTTCTCATCTGCTCAACTTTTACAGAAAAAAAAACTATTGATAACCTAGCGAAAAATCATTAACCTTGCCCAGCTGATATTTATTTAGCCGAACACGCACGTTTTTTCATTAAAGCTATATTGCTGCCGGGGAATGCACTCAACCCTTATAGGGCTTTTAGGTATCAAAACCATTTCGACGGAAAAGTACACTTTTTCAGGTGGATCGAACGACTTGAGATTGTACTTCCTTAGAAGCCATACGAGAAGGATTTTCTCTTCCAGAAGAGCAAAACGCTGCCCGATGCAATTTCGTGGTCCCGCTGAAAATGGGACAAATGCGAAAGGACTCCGACCAATGGAGTTTTCGGGTAAGAAACGATCTGGATCGAATTTTAGGGGATCTGGAAAAACGTTCGGATCCCTATGCAGAACCAAGATATTGCAACCCACCTCCGTACCCACAGGTACTGGTTTGCCGTTAATCCAAAACTCCTCAGTAACTGTGCGTGAAATTCGCGGCACAGGAGGATAAATGCGCTGTGACTCTTTGAGCACAGTTTCAAGGTACTTCATGTGCTTTATATGCTCTGCTGTTACATCGGTATCGGTGTTGCCCTGAAAAATATCATCTATCTCCTTTTGGATCTTTGTCTGAACTTCAGGATGCAGCCCGATGAGGTAGATTGTCCAAACTATTCCCGTCGAAGTGGTGTCATGTCCTTCAAACATAAATGTGTCAACCTCTTCGCGAATATCTGATACAGACATTGTTTTACGTCTCATGTGCTCGACAAGCAGCATATCAAGGAAGGGCTTACGTGATCTAAACATGCTTTCTTCGTAGTCAGCCATCTTGTCAAGCTCTTCGGGATTCGCTGCTAGTTCTGTCTTTCGATCGTTGATGACCTTCATTGTGAAATTGTGGAGCTCCTGCAGATCTCTGGCGTTATTTCTACCTGCCTGAGTCAGGTAGTAGACGCAGTCCACCCATTGCATAGGTGATAAAATCCTTTCCAGCAATCGTGTTCCCGTCGCTTTCAATGACTGGAGATAATTTTTACCACTCCCCGTTGTTTGGCTATTCATTCGTACTCCCATAATAGTCTCACAGACGATATCAAGTGTGACAGCCGTTACATACGGAACGATGTTTTCTCTGGGCTCCTTCACTTCCATCCGCTGAACAAAGACCTTTGCTTGTTGATTCATAATAACCGCAAACTCATCGAGGATGCGAAAATGAAATGCTGGCGTTAACAGTCTCCTGCGATGCTTCCACTTTGAGCCGGTGCTTGTTAGTAGTCCGAGCCCTAACCAGGGTTGTATGAACCTGTAAACGTGTCCTTTTGAAATATTCGTATTGCTTGTTAAAACCTTCTCGAAGTGATCAGCTCGGAAAATAATAAGGCTGGGCTGAGCGCCAAGATACAGCGCAAAGCAGCCGTCGTTACGAAACTTTTCCATCCTCTCCAGGACGTATCGCCAGAAGAGTACACCATAATCCAAGCCGGTTTTGCGCGCTTTCCAAAGCATGTAGAAGTGAACAAAGACATACCTCAGTAAAGGCACCGCTTCGAATTCATGTGGAAACGCCATCAGTTTTCGATAGGTGGACCACTGTCTCAAACGTATGAAAGCTGCCACAGTGAACAAGAGAACAACAAAAGCCATCGCTAATGACTGGAGAATACTTCCAAGGCAACATACCGTCTCCATACCGCCACTCAATATTAATTTATTGCCACAAATAAAATAACTACGTATCACGCAGATAAGGCGCCAGTTGTATCTCGAGTATTAAACTAAACCGGTTTAGTATCCAATGCAACGTTTTGTCTATTGAGTTGCAACGCTCCAATTAACGTTTGATCGCATGGCGTTGAGGCTACTGCTCTTTATCGTATTTTGTCCAGCTGCCCTTGCCCCAGAGGGAAAAGATTATTTTGTAGCGCCGTTGGGTAGGCGAAAGATATCCCGCGAGGGTTACGCCTGGAACTTGAGAGCGATGTCTGTGATTGCGCAAAAATAGATTGAAAGGGCAACCTTGGCAGTAGTACTAATCAGCTACAAAGAGGATTTCGCGCTTTAATTGATTAACGAATGGACGATAGAAAGCGCTGATGGTATCGCTGGCCTATTACTATCCGGAAACATTAATGCTCGAAGCATAGGCAACAATGTGAGATAGGAACAATATCGTATTCTGCCATTCTATCATCAAATTCATTTGAAAATTGCTGTAAATTTATGTGAATGTATGTTTCACGTAGTTGAAAAATGACAGAACAGGGTTTATTTAGATTGCTCATTTAAGATTATGCACTTTCTGGATTGAAAATTTTTTGACTGGTTTTGGAGTGAATTATAGCTAATTTGCACGGCTAAATACATTAGAGCTCATTTGGGAAAACAACTTTTTTGGCAGGTAAACACTCAAGATTTTGAAAATAAATATGTGTACCGTAGAGCAAAGAACAAGGGGTGTGGGAGAATATTTAAGCCAGAGAAATAGTAACTATATGTTTCTTCGAGGACTTAAGGGCGATAATGCTCGTTTTTGTTTCTGGAGAATATAAATTGAATGAATCGCAATGTTGTGAGACCGAAAACTTCAGCACTAAGGAAGTGCGAGATGATATATCTGGTACAGAAACAAATTTTCACACAGCTAGTACCGAAAGGCTCCGTCGTACAAAAAGTTTAATCAACGAGGAACACATGCCATGGAATACGAGTTATATATATATAAGGAATCACAGGGCCATCTAAATTTTAAAAGGTGCTTGTTAGGCGTCTACATAGACGTTAGGCTTACATAGTAGACGTGTGTAGAGTTAATGTTTTAAGAGCCTTTTTGAGCTGTAGTAATACAATTAGGGCGTACTTGCCTAGTATGAGGAAAATGCGAGAGAATATTTAAGAAATTCGCAAACGCACTTCTAATAGAAACTTTTAGGGAGAAGTTAGCAGCTACACAAAGAGCATTATACAATGATTTTCACCAGTTCCATTTCTTCGACACTATAAACGTACTGGATTCTAAGAAGAACAAAGTGGCTCAAACCAAATTGAACGTATTCTACCCAAACTTATCAGGATAACATTATAAAATGCCGATTGATAGCAGACATTGTACTTCGGTATTCGATTAAAGTTGAAATTCAGATTCAGCACGTACCCTAACATGTTTATATTGACGCGAATGTGCTACTCACATGGACATATTATTTTCAGTGTTCGATTATCTACTTAAACCAACTTGAAACATTCATATTTTGAATTTCGAAAATCGTATACGCGTGGAACAAATCTACTTTCGGGGAATGCATTGGACTCTGATGGGGCATTTGGGTAATAGCATCAATCCGGCAATAATATCTAGGGTCTTAGGCGAATCAAACGACTTTAGATTGTATTCCCGTAAAAGATGAACCAAGCAAATTTCTCCTCCAAAAGAGTAAAACATTGTCCAATGCAATTCCTTGGCTCGCAAAAAAAGGGAACAAATACAAAAACACTGCAAACAAATGCAAAAGGCCAACGCAGTTCTCCGGTAGGAAACGATCGGGATCGAACTTAAACGGATCCAGGAAGATGTTGGGGTCCTTGCAGCCTTCAGATATGGCATATTATTTGTCTACCAACTGGAAACACTTTCCCATCAAGCTTGAACTTCTGGGTAACTGTGCGCGAAATTACGGACACAGGTGGAAACAGTCGTTAGGCCTCCTTCACAGCAATCTCCAAACATTTCATCTGCTTAATGTGTTCCTTTAAGTCTCTAGAGTTCTTTTTACCCTCCCAGCTGGGTTGATACACAAACTCTATCCACTGATCGGGGAATTTAGTCTGCCGGGAGTTCGTTGAGTGAGCCGAGATACTTTTCCCACTCCCGGTTGCTTGACTGTTCATCTATGCGCCCGTAGTGGTCACACAGATAATATCCAGCACAACGGCGGTTACATATGGAGCAATGTTCGCAATGGGCGATCTTGTTCCCATGTGTTCAAAGGCCTTCGCTTACTGATTCATAACTACGGCAAATTCGTCGAAGACACGAAAATCAAATGCCAGTGCGAACAGTCTCCTGTGTTGCTTTCACTTGGAGCTGGTGCTTGTTAACAGGCCTGTGTCAAGTTGAGGAAATGATATAATCTTACAGTAGTAGAGCAGATGTTTAAGCTAGATCAATCCGGTGGCACTAGCCATCAAAACTGCGCTAGTCGTTAGCACTAGCTGGAGTACTTGGACGATCCAAGAGGGACTATCCATGGAACTAGCAGACGACGACTAAATCGCTGCATTAGCCGTTAATTGGATCAGTCAATGTGTTTACTTTGCCTTTATGCGATCAGCCGGTCAATGCAATAAAACTCGATTATTTTTAATAATAGCTTTTTCCAGGGGTGGCTCGGCTTTCCCTAGTTGTACGGATGATGAGCTGGTCAAGCTCAGTGGCTTAGTGCATTCGTGTGCGCCTTGCGACCGAAGGAAACATGTACGTGCATGTACGTGCACGGGTTCGATTCCCGCCGGTCACGAGTGCTCCACAACAACGTTTTGTTAAACTAAGAAGGTACCCGAAAACCACGCTTCATTATTAGCATTACAGAATCATAGGTAGGCGAAGACGTCAACCAATAAAGAGCGAATAAACTTCGCGGAGCAAAACTTTATTTATAGTAATAAAAACAAACGCGGTTAAATAACAAACGCGGTTAACGCTCAGGATCGCAATTAAAAATATATGTTAATATAGTCATGATATCGTATAGAAACAAGTTATAAAGAATACACGTGAACACCAATTTTTTAAATGAAACTAATAAAAATAGTAAACTGTTTAATTTTAAGCGTATCGATATCCGTTTAGCATGAAATTCGCTCTTGTAAAACTATTTCAACCATGCTGAAACGCCGCCACTTGCCGAAGTTCACGATTATCAAGTGGTATTTTCATATAAAATATATAGGTCTGCGTACTCTCTTATACCTTCCTGAGAAAATGAATGTATGTTTTTGCCGAATGAAATCTAATTTCAGCATATTTGCCGATAACTGCTCATCTTTTCAACCTGGCAGATTTATGGCAGCTGTAGGTTTGCACCGTTTGATTGCTCTGAAATATGTTACGCTATTTGTACTCTATGCGATGATGGTTTGCTGTAATTTTCAGCCATATGGGGTTTTATAATATTAAAGTATTTATAATATAGGTAAGTTCCCGCAAGGAATAAGATTATTACTTGTAATACATTTGTGCACCGAAGTATTATGTGTATATTCTGCTTTTGCCATAATTTTGTCTCCTTCATGATTTTCAAATTTCCGCAGGAATTTCCATTTGTTCTTCCAAATGATAACATTTACCGACACCTATAAAAATGTAATAAAAAAATGATTATTCTTGTTAAGTAATTACATTAATTAAAAGATAAAGGGCTAAATGCCAAGAATTTTCCCTCCTTGTCCACCGGTCACATCACCTAAACAATGGAAACCTTAGTGCTATTCACGACCTTTCATGACATAGAGATAGTGCTAGCACGGCAATTAAGGAGGCGACGGCGGCCTCTCTGATCGATTCCCATTCCATTTTCCGAGGAAGTAAAGTGTACCGATTTGGCTAGACATTGTGGCGTGGCGATCCACTACAGTAATATTGTCAAATTTAGTCATTCGTCTATTATAAATTACTTTCTAACTGAAAAAGCCTGCCGAAACAGTGCAGTATCTCTAGGGCTCCACCGCGAAAAACCTTTCAATGTGAAATCGAGCAAATCGTTTGTGTAGTGTTTTGCTTCATGCTTTGAGTATCGGTTATTTTCTTGTCGAAGCCGCGAGGTTTAATTTGCTTTACGTTAGCATACCTATCTGCTGTGCCTTTTTTCTTAATGGCTTTGCGCAGAAAAAAGGTGGGTAAAAGAAACAGTAGACGCTTGAAAAACTCTGTTTACGTAATGACATGTGTGAAAAATAGCAAACTCATGCCGCTTCGGGAGTTCCGTATTCTTAGCGACATGTGTGGGAAAAATAGCAAACTCACGTTGACCGAGCGTAAACAGTACGCTTGGATAAAAATTGTTCTTTTTCAAAACACTAAGAGACCAGTTACCAATTGATTCAGCTGAGCAAAATGACTAACTGCAAAACTACTACGATAGCGAAACGATACGAAAGCGATACGTATCGCTTATATACCAGCCAAGAAGTCGTTACAGAAGTGTACAGCGTAGTATAAGATCTTTAATTCTTTTTAATTCATATTTATGGTAATGTAAACGTATTATTGACGTAGAAATAAATTGTTTTAATTTCGACGGTTATTCATTTAAATCACTTTGCCATGCGAATAATTGGCACTGCTATCTATTTGTACGCTAATTTGAATGTCCTATGTGCATATTTAAATTTTTTTGTTGCTAAGCTTGTGGAGGCGTGAAGCAGATTTACTTTCGGGGAATGCATTGTACTCTGATGGGGCATTTGGGTAATAGCACCATTTCGGTAGCAATGTCGAGGGTCTCAGGCCGATCGAATGACTTTAGATTGTACTTCCGTAAAAGATGCACTAAAAGAATTTTTTCCTCCAAAAGAGCAAAACGTTGTCCTATGCAATTTCTTAGTCCTGCCGAAAAAGGAACAAATGCAAAAGGACTTCGACCAGTAGAGTTCTCCGGCAGGAAACGATCGGGATCAAATTTCCATGGATCCGGGAAGACATTGGGATCCCTGTGCAAAGCGAATATGTGACATGTCACTTCAGTACCAACTGGCACAGGCTTCCCGTCGAGTTTAAACTCTTCAGTAACAGTGCGTGTAAACAATGGTACAGATGGAAACAGTCGTTGGGTCTCTTTCATAGCAATCTCCAAATATTTCATATGCTTAATGTGCTCAGGCGTGACTTCAGCTTCGGTGTCGCCATGAAAGACCTCGTCGATTTCATTCTGAATCCTTGTTTGCACATCAGCATGTAAACCGAAGAGATAAATGGCCCAGGTTATTCCCATAGAAGTGGTGTCGTGGCCTTCAAACATGAACGTGTCCACTTCTTCGCGAATGTCCGCGATACTCATTGTCTTTCGTTTCATACACTCAACAAGGAGTATATCAAGGAAAGGTTTTGGTGATTTAAACACGCCTTCTTCAGTAACAGCCATTCTCTCAAGTTCTTCGGGATTCGAATTTAATTCAGTTTTTCGCTCATTGATAACGTTTACCGTGAAGCTGTGCAACTCCTTCAAGTCTCTAGCATTGTTTTTACCCTCCTGACTAGATTGGTAAATGAACTCTACCCACTGGCTGGGTGATTGAATTCTATCGAGGAGTCGTTTTCCGAGAGCTTTCAGTGAGTTTAGATATTTCTCCCCGCTTCCGGTTGTCTGACTGTTCATCTTTACCCCCATAATGGTTTCACAGATGATATCCAGTGCAACGGAGGTCACATATGGAACAATGTCCTCAGTGGGTGGTTTTGCTCCCATACGTTCAACAAAGATTTTCGCTTGTTGATTCATAACCACGGCAAATTCGTTGAAGGTACGAAAATGAAACGCCGGTGTGAGCAGTTTCCTGCGTTGTTTCCACTTGGAGCCGGTGCTTGTTAATAGACCTGTACCAAGCCAGGGATGTAAATATAAGTACGAGCGACCCTTTGTGATATTAGTGTTACTTGTAAGAAGCTTCTCTATATGATCAGACCGATAGATCACAAGGTGGGGTTCGGCACCTATATATAAGGCCCAACAGCCGTTTTCGCGGAATTTTTCGGTTTTTTCAATGATAGCTCGAAAAAAGTGTACACCGTATGGAACTCCTGTTTGACGCTCCTGCCATAGTAGGCGTAAATGTAGTTGAAGATGCCTGAATAGCGGCACAACATCGGATTCATGTGGAAATGCCATAAGCTTACGGTAGTAAAGCAGACGTTTAAGCCAAATTAATCCGATGGCACTAACCATCAAAACTGCACTAGGCGTCAGCACTAGCCGGAGTATTCGGACGATCCAAGAGAGACTATCCATTGTGGCGTCTATACCATGCGACGACTAAATCGCAACTCCAGCCGTTAAATATGTCAGTCACTGTATGGCAGAGCTTCATGCGGCTTGCCAATCAATATAACAAGACACTTTTATTCTTAGTGTTCACCATCTCTACGGTAGAAGGGAAAGGAGAAGTCTTGTTTTTCTTTAATTGTACGAATGCTGGACTAAATGGCGTCCTTTCCCATTGGCCTTGCACTAGAGCGGGTGACACAAGGAGATCGTCAGTGAAAACACAGGTCCATCCTCTTGGATCAAACAGATACACGAGAGCTGCACACTGTAGTTAGCATTATCGAAGAAAGCGCGTTGAAATGTCGCCTTTTAAGAGCAAAAGGCTTTTCACGGGTCAAAGTGAAATGTATTTACTGTAATAACTAAAACGGCTCATCGTCAAAATTCATCAAACTTGCAACTGTGCGCACTATCGATACAACGACTAACAGGAACAATTGGCAAAATCCTCTATACATTTCGTATTTATATTGCATAAAGACACATTATAGGGAACATATGCAGAACTTTTTTTTATTCTAACTATTAAATTATTAAAATGTAAATTTTTTATTCGGGTAGTGTCTCACTCTCTCTATTACCTGTGGTGGCTTATAAAATGTATCGTAATTAGACTGAAACTCTGCCATTTACGTAAAGGGGTTACGGCCGAAAATATGATCTTGTGTATCAGAGACGGATATTAGATTTTTTGAGGATCTAAAAGAGTATAAAAATAAATTGCTTTGATAAAGAAATTCTGCACCAAGGCCGCAGCCTTCTTTTGTTAAATAAGATTGCTGAAACTTTTTTTAATTAATTAGCTGTCCAAAAAGGTTAATCGAGGCTTATCCTTATATAAAAGGAATATTTTTCATTTCTTTTGTTTACATGAGAATTAAAGAAGCTACAAAAGTTCAATAAACAATTAGATGTCGAACCTTCGAACTCGGTGAATGGTGAAGGAAACGAATGGCGAAGCAACTAAAGCTAATCCAATTGCATTAAACAGAAATGACATGAGAAAGAAACTAAACAATTTATTGAGAAGATAAAGTAATATCCAGTTGATACTACATTAAATTAACTCTATCTTTTACTGGAAATTATTTGAATGGAATCAAGCTTCACCTGAAATAAACTTCACCCAGTGGTTCGAGAATATCTTAGTATTTGACTTAAGGCCCATTTAAGTCAATATCCGTATCTGGACAAATTGGAAACAACTCTGAGCAACAACGTTGCTACAATCGACGTATGGTTTTACAGCGAAACCAGGTCTCCTCTATTTCGAAACAATAATCACAGCTTTGACTACTGCGCTCTCGAGATGCTAGTAGTGATTAAGAAGAGCGAGTTCTCAGTGATGACCAACAATACTCGCCTTTCATGGGTTATCGCTTAAAAAATCATTAATGGAACTTATGTCGAATACAAGATTGCTCTCATACAGAGGGGTTTTATTTTCCTTAATGATATAATATACTCGAGAAGTCAATTTCCTAAAGATTTTGCCTTTTTGGCGGCCTATGTAGTATCGAACGTTCAAGAAATCGCCGAATAAGGAAGTATCCGAGTAGGCATAATAGGTGGAAATTGCACCTGCTAAAATAGTATGTGAACAGGTGCAACTTGCATAAAATACTTGAGCACAATATCGCCAGAGGTAGGTCGTCGTGCTTAAGAGGGTTATTTGAAAAAAACAGTTCATTCCAAGACCTTTGCATGACTTTTTTGGATGTCAGTGAAACGTTCAGGATTGATGGATATAATGATATGATTGAAATACTTATAATCTGAAAGCAGTTTATATATATATATATATATATATATAT